>JAPYYX010000621.1:0-46458 GCA_030522605.1 Cremastinae sp. B BG-2022a | reverse complement strand
CAAAACTGTCAGCAAATGTATTGTTTATTAGATTTTTTGCACCTTTCGCATCGTCTTAAAAACACGAGAAAACATACGAAACTCAATAAATTTCCATAACAGTTCAAAAATTTACTTTCATTTTGATATTCGTGAATTTAATGCCAAATTCGATAGCAACGACCCCCAAACTATGAGTACATGAAATTTAGCAGAATCAGACACTTCATAAAAATTCACCCACCGGTTTGATTTTTGTAAATTTATTGCAAAATTTGTCATCAGCGACCCTAAAAACTCTTGAGACGCATGAAAGAAAACATAAGAATACCAACTTCTAGCAAAATCGCACGATTTTTTGAAAATTCATCGGCCATTTTGAATTTTGTAAATTTACTGTGAAATTCGTGATCAGTCACTCCGAAAACATAAGGATTCTAAATTTTAGCGAAATCGAACGATTTTTTTAAATCAGCCATTTTAAATTTTGTGAAAATATTGTAATAAGTATACCAAATATCAACAAAATCGGACGTTTTTTTTGAAAAATCATCCGCCATTATGAATTTTGTGAATGTATTATAAAATTCGTGATCAGCGACCCCGGAAACATGACGATATCAAATTTCAATAAAATCGAACGAATTTTTGAAAATTCATCTGCCGTATTTAATTTCATAAATTTATTGTAAAATTCGTGATCAGCGTCACCGGAAACATAGAAATACCAAATTTCAGCATAATCGCACGATTTTTTCGAAAATTCATCCGCCATTTTGAATTTTATTGTATATATATTATAAAATTCGTGATCAACGACCTCGTAAACACGAGGATACCAAATTTCAGCAAAATCGCACGATTTTTTCGAAAAGTCATCCGCTATTTTGAATTTTGTAAATTTATTGTAAAATTCGTGATCAGCGACCTCGAAAACACGAGGATACCAAATTTCAGCAAAATCGGACGATTTTTTCGAAAATTCATCCGCTATTTTGAATTTTGTAACTTTATTGTAAAATTCGTGATCAGCGACCCCGAAAACACGAGGATACCAAATTTCAGCAAAATCGAACGATTTTTTGAAAATTCATCCGTTATTTTGATTTTTATTGTATATTCATTATGAATTTATTTATTGTAAAATTCGTGATCAGCGACCCCGAAAACATGAGGATACCAAATTTCAGCATAATTGAACGATTTTTTGAAAATTCATTCGCCATTTTGAACTTTATTGTAAATTTATTATATTATAAAATTCATGATCAGCGATCCAAAAAACACAAACACACCAAGTTTCAGCACAACCGGACTTTTTTAATGAAAATTCATCCGCCATTTTGCAATTCATAAATATTCGCCATTTTGATATTTATTGTAAATTTATTGTAAAATTCGTGATCAGCGACCCAATAAACTTAAACACACCAAGTTTCAGCACAATCGGACGTTTTTCATGAAAATTCATCCGCCATTTTGAATTTAATTAATATTCGGTATTTTTAATTTCGTAATTTCAATCATCGAGCATCTCAATACAAAACCAACGTAACGTGACTACCGAATTTTCGCCTCGTACGTATAACCGTACTTTAAGAACCCGCGAGACGCCTTTAAAATTGCCACGCGAAATCTCCGTTGTGAATGCGGCTTGCGTGACTCGTGGTCGACCGCTTTCAACTGAGCCCGAAATATCATGCGAAATAGATGGCTCTAAAGCATTGTGAACTCTCACTTGAGAAAAGGATACTCGGGGCGAGTCGCGCGACATGTACTTGTCCCGAGACTCTACCGAGTCTCTTGATACCTGATTTAGGTCTCTACCGTGACCTATTGCTTATTATTATTATTACCTGTAGATTACGTTGATATTAGTAGGGGGGGATGGGCCCCTCTCAAAAGTTCAATATCCATAAATTTTTGGGGGCAAAACGAGCCCCCTAAAAAATTTCAACAGAATATCGCTGCCCAAAATTTTTTTACTCAACAATATCAAAAAAACAATATCCAATCTGAGTAACAATATCGAGTAGACAAATTATGAGCAGAAATGTTGTTCTGCCGAAATTTCAATAGATATCCATAAATTTTTGGGGGCAAAATCTGCCCTCAAAATTGTTGAAACTCGAAGTGTTTAGGAGGTAAAATAGGCTGTCGAGACTTTGAAAACCAACAAATATTTTTGTACCAAACGTGTTAGTAAAATTTTTGTTTCATAAGGGGCCCCTTTTTTCCCCCCCTTTCCCTCTACATATAATAAGAATAAAAATAAAAAAGTATTCAATAAAAAGAAATTCTCGATTGATAAAAAGGTTGTTCTATTTACTTATGAAATAAAAATGTAAAGAAAATGAAAAAAAAACCAGGAATTCAATTTAATCCGAAGTAATCAAGCCGGCTATGAGGGTAATAGAAACGAGTTTAGGAGCTTAATTAAATTCATGAAATTGCTAAAGTAGTTAGACGCGTGAGCAGGAAAAAAAGGACGAATAAGTTTCGATTGTGCAGGTACACAAGAAGTTTGTGCAAAAAAAATGTAAAGCGCAGCAACTTGGGAGTCCTTGCTGGGAACGAGAAGGAACGAAATGAACGCCGAGATACAACGTTGTTCGCGTGTGTTGGTGACGAAATTACAAAGGGTAAAGTTTTAACAAGAGAGGAAGAGAAACAAGTTGTAGATTTTCTTCGGATCTTGTACGAATGCGAGACTAAAAGTTGCTTGCTCGAAACTGTCGCTAGAGGGCCTATTGTACGTGACTGAAATTGCATTCGTTGGCGGAGAACACACGGGAAGAAAGTGTGTCAACAGAAACAAAGAATAAAAGAGGGTGAAGAAAAAAAAGAGTGACTGAGAGTGAATGAGAGGGAGAGGGAATAGAGTCTAGCAATTAAAAAAAAGTTAATGACTCATCGAAGTGGGCTCGTCGGTGTAGGCCCAAAGAAAAAGCTCTCGCCCAAGAGTTTCGAGTGTCCCGAGATAAGTGTTACAACCTCGTGACAGCTCAGACGAAATTTTGTCGACAGAGAAAAAATAAATTTCGCTCTGTTCCATTTTAAAACGCATCCGAAAATTAATTAAAAAATTTTCACAAGATGTAAAAGCTCGAGAGCAAGCGCAAAACTACATGGGCTGGTTTAATTAATTCTTAATCACTGTGTAATTAGTTACAGAAACTCACAAAAACTCTTAATAAGCCGGAAATAATATTAAAAAAATTAAGTTATCAACAATTCTACAGTTTTTGATAATGCCGTAATTAATTCATGATGGAATTTTGCATATTTTCAAAATTATGTCAGGCGAAAAATTAAGATAAAAAGTTCAAAGGACAGAACAATTGAGCTCTGAGGTGTAAATAATTGTAATAATTAAAAGATTTTAATAGTGCCGTAATTATGCCGTCCAATTACGGGAAGCTTGAGAAATATAATCAGCGTAAAATATTTGAGAGCCGACAAAGTTTTAGAACTGAACATCAGGAAACAATTATGAGCTATTTTCAGGAAAAAAAGCGTTTCACTTTTTACAAGCACAGATTTGATTAATAACTAAATTTTACTGTTGTTTAAAATAGAAAGATTTTTGAGATTAAATGAAATGCCCACTATTCGTCTAAAAAATAATGGAATTTTTTTTACCTGATTATTTTGCCATTCAACAAATGAATGTATTGTTGCAAAATAGGTAAAATATGGAATTCGGAAAAAACGAGAAGAAAATAAAGCACCGTGTTCCAATTGGTCCTAGTGACTCGTTGCGCGGTCTCGCCGTCACATACACTATCATATTGTTATAGAAAGTATATTTTATTAAATTACAAAATTAAACAATCACAAAATTATCATTTTTTAATTTAATCAGGCTACATATTCGGAGAATAAGTCGGATAAAGAATTTGAAGAGCAACAAAAAAAGAAAATCATGTTCAGAAAATAAAAATATTGCGTCACGAGTCCCAAAAATGTTGGCCCTATAAGCTTATTTTTATTTAATTAAAAAGAATATATGTTGAGTGAAAAATTCGGAAGGAGAAAAAATAAGAAACGTATTAGCCTCCCTAAGGATTGAGCTCTTTCGAGGGTCGTGGCTGAAGTGCTCTGCTCGCGAATGCTAGAAGGGGTGAGGAAATTCCGCGCAAGCGGAGGGGGCAAGCAATCCAGATGGCGCTCGAGTTGGGTTCTTGTCCAAAAATCGATAGTTATCGTCTGCCGCGAGAAGCGAATAACTCGGCTGCCAGTACGCGTCTCGTGTGCATGAGATAAACAACGTAGCTCTCACTCTTACTCTCACAATAAACAATTGCAATGGAATGATCGAAGTTCCGATGATATCGAAAAAACTCTTCGTATTATAAGGGAAAAAAAAGAAAATCATGGTACGTTGCCAATTTCCGAATTTCACATGGAGAACAATTTGTTCGAATTTAATTATGTAATTGTGCCAAAAAGGAACAATAATTTCTTCTCTAAATTTGAAAAAAAAAATAACGTAAATCATCCTGTGTGCATGGCTCAATTTTTTTATTCCTATTTTTTCATAGCTTTGCGCAGAGAACAGAAATATTTTTAAAAATGACAAATGATTTTTTTCCAAATTTGCAAGGTGATCATACTTCTGGTTCATGATTTTTGTTTTCTGTGCAGTACGGTTTCGTGAATTACGCCCTTGAACTCCTGGTTGTAAAGACCTTCAACAACGAGACTTGGGAGGAAATCAAGTAAGATTCGTCACGAAACTCCACTCGACTTCCCTTTGTTTAAATTTTTATTGTCCATAAAATTGAGAACCGATTGTTTTCCTCTTCTGCACGTGACCGTGTCAATATTGTTGTTTTATTGCGACAACGCGAGGAACCTTTTTTCCTTCACGCCGACAGACAGCACGCGTGTGCCGACGGGTGGTGAGCGCGTGACTTCAATCCTCCACGTGGAACTTTTCTTCTTTATTCCACCCTTTCGCAAT
Organism: Cremastinae sp. B BG-2022a; assembly: GCA_030522605.1. Lineage (NCBI taxonomy): Eukaryota > Metazoa > Arthropoda > Insecta > Hymenoptera > Ichneumonidae > Cremastinae sp. B BG-2022a. Next base: position 41,513 of record JAPYYX010000621.1, on the reverse strand, counting down.
CTCATTGCAATGGAACTTTATGAAAATTCAACTTTATTCGTTAATGAAACTTTTCGCTCTGTTTAACTTCATTCATACGAACAGATTTGAAACCTCATCCATTACAATTCATTTAAATTGAAACGTCGAGAACAAGTTTGATAATAAAAGTTGACTCTTTTTCCCATCCATCAGCCGAAATAAATATTCGGTCGCGAGTTTTTCATTTTCAGCAATAAAATAAAGAAAATCTTTGTGTACCAAAAAATCGGATTGCACACAAACACTCGGTGTCAATTATCAGACGGGCACACTCGATAATATGTTGGCACGAAAACGTATGGTCAGATCGATGAAATTGAAAACTAAATATTGTGATAGTCGCCTATCGAAAGCACGAAAGCGCTTTGTTATCAGCTCGTATTTTCATTCCATATCTCGCCTCTCCTCCACCAAAAAACTCACGATGTTGGCGAATATGCTTCACTTTCTGCCTACGGCAAATTTCATTTCAGAATTACGAAATCCAAATATTTATTTCTCAATATTTGTCTTCGTAATTTTTATCTCTTGAATCTTTATAAACTAATATCAATTTTAATAAATTAATTATAATTTATCGGTAAGTTCTTTTTATGGGCGAAAAATCTTGACATAAAAGTGTAGTTCGCGGTGTTTATTTTTCCTCAAGGATAGAAGATCAATATTTACCCACGTTTACCGGGAACTTTAGCTGTTTACATTGCAATGAAAAAGTTGTATGCAACTTGGAAACCTGAGGATAATTTAAATTTATTTATACTGAATATTCCCTTTACGTATAATATCTTTTTGCTACCTGACTCATTGAAAAAAAAAACAAATACTTAGGTATACTTTAGCTCAGTTGATGCCCAGTAAATAAAAAAACTTTGCAACATTCATTCGAGTTTTAGTATTTAGTATGATAACTGGCTCCAAGTTGAATTAATATATTTCGCTACATCTTCGGCCACATTATATCTTTTTCTATATTGTACTTTTTTCCTTATAATTAAGCACATACTAAGTACTGTAAATTCTCTTTTATCCTTGAAGAACTAGAAAATTCGCAGTAAGGATAATAGAAAATAATTTATCAAAATCAAAAATAAACGCTTTTCGTTATCTGATTGTTAACGTCTCATGTTCAATGGTCACTTTAATTTTGTTTTTTAACGACCTGCTTTCGCAAGTAATATTTTTTGTACCTCTATGTGAAATAGTCACGCAATCGGACGTTCAAATGTTACTTCCTGACTTTTAAGCTCCGTATTAAATGAAAAGAACACGCAGAATAATTAGATGTAGATATTTAACAAGTTCAGGTGAATAATTACGTGAATAATTTTACCTACAAGAATTGTATCGGACTAGTTTACCACTTTATACGGAGAACATAAATAATTCAGTTTGAAAATATATTTTTACCGAGTTGAAGCTGGGAGCACTAAAGTCAGATAATGGTTTCATTTTAAAATCCAATATTCTTCCGCAATGAGTGCTTATATTTTTTGTATTCCTCATAAGCCACAGAATTTTTCAGCTTTAATACTCAAGAGTCCTTGATAGTACAGGCGAGACATCAAAAGGGCCAAACAGAGAAAAAGGGAAAACGATGAAATATTAAAAAAGCAAAAGGTGTACATGACATGTGTGTCAAAAGCTTTGAAACGCGCAGACCTGTATTTCGTTGAAGCCTCAAATGAAATTCTGTCATCCTTACAGTTTTTCTCGTCTCTTCTTTTTTTCTTGTTCATTAAAATCTGAAAACATCGAAGCTTTGTGTTGCGGAAAGAGCAATTTTAGTCCAGAATAATTTTCTCTCGCTTTTTTATTCATGACTCTGCATGCACAAAAGTATTCTGCTTAGCCATTTCGTGGAAATATGCAGTGCTGTTTTATTCACTTTGATTTTTCTTTGTATTTATTCCAGCATCTATTGAAACCGGTTGCTTCAATGCTCGAATGAATAATATATTGGCTACATATGTGTTTGCACGTAGAAAAATAAATTATATATAATGATAAATAAATTACATACACCGAACATGATAAAATGAACATGACGTACACAATGTGTAATAACAAATTACATAAAGTAAAATAAAGAAATAAAAAAGCTCGGAAAATATTTATGTGTAAACGAAATATTCTTTAAATATTGTTCTCCTTGTTCTGTCATTCTCTCTTCTAAATCTTATTAAACATCATCAGGATCGATACAAGTAAACATGAGATACTAAGTGCATCGCTGTTGCATACACCGTGGTCAAATATCATAGCCTTTCATTTTTCCTCTTTTCTCCGACAGCGCTGAATACGAGTAAACGAGATTTCATCCCTCTTTCTCGTGGCTCGGTGGAATGAAAGTTGTTCCCATACTTCCCGCGACCTCATTCTCCCCTCGAGCAGCGCTTCCAGCATTTAACGCTCTCACACACTGTGCACAAATATCTCCCTCCGAGAACAACAAAAAAGTTAATTGCGCGGAAAATAATCTTTTCGCGATATAATAAAAGAATTAATAATTCAAAGTATTTTAATTTCGGATTATTGAAGAGTTAATTGTATTTTTGATTTAACACGATACTTACACGCGCTGCTTGTGCGATTACATTTGTAATATTTCTGTATAATTATAATAACGTTGAACCTTTAGTGTTTAGAACGATTTAGTGTCAAAATTTCGCCATATCTTTGAGTACAGTTTTTTAAAATTTACTATTTGTTTTCTAGAAAAGATGCTGCTGTCAACATGGATGGTCAATTTCTCGTCCGTCAAATATACGACGACGAGATTACGTACAACATTATTACAGCCGCCGTAAATCGTCTCAGTTCGTACAAAAACATTGATAATAACAACGAAAATGAAATCTTAGAGCTCAGAAATATTTGTTTGCCAAATTTTTGATGATTAATTTTCTTTTTTTTTTTAGAAATTCCGGCGAACGAAATCCTCGAACTATTCGGCAAAATGTTTTTCGAATTCTGTCAAGATTCTGGATACGATAAGATTCTGGAAGTCCTTGGAGCTACGCCAAGGGATTTCTTGCAGGTAAAAATGAATTCGGACCCTCCAATTTGCAAAATTTTCCTCAGGACAAACGAAGAGGGATTTGAGAAGGACTCGTAAATATTCATATGCGCGTTTGCATGCATATTTACACATACGCGAACGAGGTGTCCAACGTAATCACTTTTAAAACCCCAGAGAGCTCATTTACGGTTAAAATCTACCCTGTGTACATCTCCCCGAAAGGGAAAACGCGATCCAACGCAACTATCTTATGATCACTTTGCAATCTGTATTATGCATGCGAAAATAAACATAGAGAATCTTTTCTCTCTCTTTTCCACTTACAAATATCATTTTTATGCGTTTTAATGCACTTTTGTATTTTCCACTTTACTCCACTTAACACTTTTTTCGAAATCCGATTATGAATTTTTTTCTTTTACTACATTTAAAAAAATTATCTCTCTGGATTTGAAAAGGGAAATTATTTCTAGTCAATAGTTAAAATGTATGTTACTATAGCGTATTTAGATTGCAGGATTGTACGATATTTTTTTTATCGATAATATTTTCTGTCTTCGCAAACTACAAAAAAAAATTTCACATGTCTCTATTAGTCGCTGCACTTTATAATTTTCACATTTTTCCAGCATATAATTTCAAGAAATTTTTCCGACTGGATTAATATTGTTTTATTTAGAACTCTGTATCTGAACGCCGCCTTGATTTCTGATTATTTTAAAATATTGAGGGACGCTTATTTATACCCTTGATAAAAAAGTGAAGCGGATATTTGATAAAGATCCCTGTAAGATTTCGATATCTCTCGAAAATCGGAAATGAGTTTTGAATACGCTCGAGTTCTCCGGATGAATCTTAATTCTTTTAATAAAATCGAAACTCTCCCCGCAGTCATCCACGAGAAATCTGATGTGCACCTATTTTCAAGCTTATCCAGTTTATATCTCCCAATTGAAAGTAGCAGAAAAAAAGTCGAGCTTTATTGAATTATCCGGTAGAGATGCAAAGTCACGTCGACTGTAATGAAGGGAAAGAGTAAAAATGGAAAATTCTCTACCATCTGATGGTTACGTTTTCTATCTCGAATATCAACATTATTATACTTTATTTTGATCTTGATATAAAAATTTATCCGCTTCCATAATTTTTACGAATTTTTATATAATCCAAATCCAGAAAGAATAATTAGTCAAGCATTCATTGAAATATCTGAAAAAATAAACTATTGAAAAATATGAATAAAGCATAATTAAAACTTTGTTATAAAAAGTTCATTTGCTATAATTGAGATGGTAATTTTCGAACAATTGCAGAATTTGGATGCTCTCCACGATCACCTTGGTACTCTTTACCCTGGAATGAAAGCACCGTCCTTTCGATGCACCGAGAGACCAGAAGACGGTGCGCTCGTTCTACATTATTATTCCGATCGTCCCGGCCTCGAACACATTGTCATTGGAATCGTGAAAGTACGTTTTTCCAATCTGTCACTGTCATCAAATTAAACTATTATCATATAATAATTATTCTTATAATACACATTATTTAAAAGTATGTAATACGTACGCGTTTTGCAAAGGTTCATTTTATCAACAAATTTACAAAATTACGTCTCCGTATTTTGTTAAAATGTTGAAATTTTATAAAGTGTGCTTTGCAGAAAAATACCTCATATAGTTTTCGATTTTTTTTCTTCATATCTTTCATAACGTTTGTGTAAATCATGAAAAAAGAAATTTTGAAACTGTTCGTATTGGTATTACCAAAATGAACGAACGTATTCAGATTGTTTGCAATGCATTTTCCAAGAAAATTGAATTGATGAATACGCTACACGGATTCCAACGAATTCGTTAATTAATTAAAGCATTACAGGATACATTTGTTAAGTAAATATAGGACTATGAAATATCGATAAAACAAAAGTTCTGTTTTGATAAATTAAAAATTAACAACTTTAAAGAAAGTGCAGTGGGTTTTATTCAAACTCGTCAAAGTAGTTTAATATATATTGATAAATAGTGCTAAAATTCTACCAATATTTTTGAACTTTTATGTAAAGGTAATTTTTCTTTCACAGACTGTAGCGAAAAAGCTCCACGGTACGAATGTCGACATGCAAATCCTGAAAACGAAGAGCGAGTGTGATCACGTCCAATTTTTAATCACTGACACATCTCAACCTGGCGTTACGACGAAACCCATGATCGCTGAACTCGAAACCTTATCCGTTGGTAAGTAGATTTCTTTCACGTTTTGGTTAAGTAATAATTTTCACTTTATTTCATGCTGAATCGATTCACGTGGATTTTAACCATTTACTAGTCGAAATATTGCGGCATTTAATAAATATTAAATAAACTATTAACTATTATTTATTAGTTTTATCTAACTAATTTTGACTGTTCACAAGAAATTAATTTCCTTCTACAAAACGATTTCGAATGAACCAAGTGTCCCAATCTTATTTTATAAAGAAAATTTTATATTCTTGGATGTTTTCGTCAACACTAGAGATGATGAGAAATGTTATTAAGAATCAGTAAAAAATATCACATAAAAATGTAAATATGTGTAAATATAAATGCATCGTACAAAAATTTGGTAACTTTCAAATTAATTGAAAATTTGGATTCGGGTAATTTGAAAGTATTCGATTTGTCAAATTGGAAAACAAAACTACGCCGTTCTAAAGCGTTTTATAGTCTGGCTTGTAAAGTGTCTAATTACTATACGACAACTTTCTCTCCTGTTAGCATCAGTATTTATTATGGTTTATTTATTTTTTAGAGCCAAAAGTGAGTCCAGCGACTTTCTGTCGTGTGTTTCCGTTCCATTTGATGTTCAATCGCGACCTGACGATAGTGCAAACTGGTTGCACGATAACGCGCGTCATACCGCGTGTCAATTGCGGTACCTGTAAATTAAGTGACATCTTATTGACGGTGAGTTTTAAGAGACATTTTATTAAGGCTTTGTTGCAATAAAAGTACCCTCAATACGAAATTCTTATATTGTCCTTATCGATTTATCAATATTTATTAAAACTCTCTTATTTATTTATTTTATAATTGTTTAAATAATATCAATATTTTACTTAAGTTAAATTAGTATCTTATTTTTCTTCTCTCATTCATGATACGAAGAAATGATTTTTTTAAATATTCTCTAGGTTAGACCTCATCTGGAATTGACTTTCGAAAATATACTGTCACATATAAACACAGTATATGTTTTAAAAACAAAAAAGGGTGTCATGAAGGTCGAAGCGTCCGACGAATTTTCAAATTTACGTCTCAAGGTATACGAATCGCTCTTTTTAGCAGAATTTTAAAATTCTTTTCACGTTTGATTGATCGCTGCTAATTTCTTCTTTTTCAGGGTCAAATGCTGTATATACCTGAATCCGATTTGGTAATTTTTCTGTGCTATCCGAGTGTTATGAATCTTGACGATTTAACGAGGTAATTAAGATAGCTTGCAGCATCATTAAAAGCTTACAATTATTTCGTTACGCTCCACTATTATTTCACGAAAAACATTGTTGATGAAAAAGAATGCGAGTCTATTCACAAAGTGGAGTGAATGCTTCGAAATGTCAATTATACTTTCATTAATAAAGTTATGCGATCCGTGAGAGCACAGTGCGGTTGCATCGTCGTAAAATCCACAATGAAACTTTAACGCTCAAGTGAATGAACTTCCATTATATATTGTAGAAACAATTAGAAATCTTGAAGAGCAATGACATTTCTCGGTAAAATTTTCTCACGATGTTATTCCAAACGTTGATAAAGTAGTTTCCTGTAATTTCACATATTTTAATTGAATTATCCAATATATCATTTGCAACTCTTTAAAATAGGTTAATCTTACATTTTATCAGAAGATAGACAGTTCTCTAAATAAATAAACATACACTTTTTGGAAAGAAAACGAGGCAGCTTTCGGTGATTTCATAATAATTGGAAGCATGTTTTTTCCACTCTGTATCTTTTAATAAAAAAAAATCACGTAATGTTCGAATTCGATGTAGGATTCGGGTTATGATTTTGTTTTTTGAATACTGCGGTGTTCTTAATAAATGATATCAAAAATATATAATTTTTTTTTAGACGAGGTTTATATTTGAGTGACGTTCCGCTACACGATGCGACCAGGGACCTTGTTCTTATGTCAGAACAATTCGAGGCTGATTACAAACTGACGAGAAATTTAGAGCTCTTGACGGACAAGCTGCAGCAAACTTACCGAGAGCTCGATGGTGAAAAACAAAAAACCGACAGGTAAATATGTTAACAAGAATATAATTTAAAATACAGTTTTTAATATTAACTGAGTATCATAAAGGTTTTTTCCCATCCCTATTGTTTTGGTTTATTTTACCGAATTTCTTTGAATGTCTCTCTTTATAAAGGTAGGCGATAAAATTTAAACTACTTCGATCTTATCGCGAATCAAATTTGCTTACGAAAATTTTTTTGTTTCTGAAGATTAAAATCTTTCAAGAAAAAAATAATGAGGTAAATGCTAATCAGGGCATTTACCTTGCACCGAAATTATAAATGTGAATATAAACTTCAAATGTGCTTAATTGGAACGATGAATTTAAATTAGACGTGCATATTAAGTTTTCACCATGTCTGCTCAGAAAGTTCACATTTCTGGCTTGCTTATAAGAGAGAAGTGACACTTTTTGGACAATCTTGAAAAATCTCTACGGACAACTCAGTAATCCGAACAATCGATCCAATAATTTTAATAAATGAAATTTATCACAAATTCGAAGTTTCACTACGAGACAATTCTTTGAAAAGTTGAACATGCTACTTTTCTATATTACTGATACAAAAACCAATCGAATGGTTTATTATTTTATTGATACACGAAAAAGTGAAATCGGTCAAGAATCCCGGACACTAAATTATGGAAACGTGTTTGGTTCATTGATACACAAAAACATCCATATTTTCATCGCTATTGAGGAAAAAATAAAACTTCCAACTTCTCTCTTGCAATACACCTCGCATTCAACTATAGTTCGATAAATTCCTATATAATTCAAATTTGTAAAAAAGAAAAATTCGTGCCTCATCGTTGCAGGAATGAAAATTAAAAAATGTGCTATTTTTCATCTATTTTTCTCGGTAAATCAGTAGAGTTTACAAAATAAATCTCACAATTTTTTCTTTTGTTCCTTATTTTCTTTATTGTGTGTACGCGAGACCAGAATTACGGAACTTTTTCCTATAGCGGGGCGAGCTCGTGCCTACTCTCACAGAACGGAAGAAAGAAAGAAAGACAAAACGTAATTCAAAGTCATCGTGTAGACTCGCTTTTCCTTTATATTACACATTTACGTATGACCTGAGAGGTTAAAATTGTAGTCAGGACCCACGCAGGCACGTCTCATTATCAAAAGCCACGATCTTTCTATTCCCATAGAACAAAATTCCGGCTTTAAAATCAGCCATTAATGTCCGAGTCTTGATAAAATTTTATTGTACGGGTGAAAGTTTTTTACAGCGTCAGGTAATTTTTACATCTGTTTATTTTCATAATCGAATAAATTATATGAATTTTTTTAATCGTTTGATTTTTGATATCCCATTAGTCTATCTAGGTTTAATCGAATCGAAAATAATAATTAAGGCATTCCTGACATTTTTTGGACAGACTTTATGTTTTAACCTGCGAGGGGAATAATATTTATGTATAAACATGGATTTTGTTAGCTTGCTGTACTCTGTGCTGCCAATATCAGTAGCGAGCGAGCTGAGGCACTCCAGGCCTGTCCCAGCTAAAAAATACGACTGCGTGACACTTTTATTCTCTGGCATTGTCGGATTCGGCGCCTACTGCGCTGCTCATACCGACTCGAGTGGTGCTATGAAAATCGTCAATATGCTCAATCAACTTTATACCGCTTTCGACGTTCTCACCGATCCCAAAAAGAATCCAAACGTCTATAAGGTACAAATCTCATACCATAAAAAGAAAAATCACTGCATTTGGTACAAAATGAAAAAGTATTTCTCTTAATTTTGTTACGACCTCATAAGTCGAATTTCAGTATCAACATTTTTACATTAATAGTTATTAATATCATTTTTGTTGAACATATTCCATTTTTTAAAAAGATATCCTAAATTTTTTGAGCTTTTAAGCTTTTCGATATTCAATTCGACGATATGATTTCTACTAAAAAAATCTAATTCTTATTTTATAAGAAAAATGGAAAAAAATGAATGGAATACTTTTCTTGAAAGTATCGTTAAAAAATTACTTAATTAAAAAAATGTTTAATTAAAACAGAATTACGACTGGACTAGACTAGACACTTTTGTACCAAATATTGCTAAAATAAGTTAAACCCTCACAACGTGCAAGAGAAACATACGAACGGAAATCCGAAATTTCAAATTCTTCCGCTTTATTATTTCTTTATAAAAATTTTTTAATATCAATAATGGATACAATGCAATATTCTAAAGCATCTTATGTTTTTCACTTCTGAATATTTTATTTAACCTGTAAATCAAAGGAACTCGTGAAGTATTTCATAATATGATAATTTATTTGAGACTGTGACTGTACTTAGGTAGAGACTGTTGGTGACAAGTACATGGCTTCGAGTGGATTACCTGAGCCCTGCCGCAGTCACGCTCGCTGCATAGCGCGTCTGGCACTTGACATGATGGATCTCGCAGCTAACGATGTCCAGATTGATGGAGAACCCGTGGTAACGTAATAAATTTCTATTTTTTCGTGGCTTTTGAAAGAACCTGACCTATCAAACCTGTCGATGATCATCAATACCCTTTCGAATGTTTCGAACTTGATTTTATACTCTCTCGCTTCACTCGCGATGTAGGTCTATTCGATTTTCAATGGCGAGAGAGGTGAAAATTAAATGAGATAAATAGTGCTCGATTTGAATAAAAGTTCATTACGAAGGATGAAGAAGTAAAATTTTGTTGACAGAAAATCACGATAGGAATTCACAGTGGTGAGGTCGTTACCGGCGTCATTGGACATCGCATGCCACGTTATTGCCTATTTGGTAACACGGTAAATCTCACGAGCAGAACGGAAACGACGGGCGAACCTGGCAGAATAAACGTATCCGAAGATGCTTACAGGTAAATTAATTTAAGTCTGAATTAAGCAGGAACTCGCCTTTCCCTTCCACGTTGAAAAATATAACTTTCGTTTCGTGGAAAAAAAAACGAAAACGAGACGAAGAATGTCTTTTTTATGCTAACAATCGATAAATCTTTTTTTTCAACGTATTAAGATTTCGAAATTAAAAAATAGTTTTTTTCCATCAAAAATAGGCCAGATTTTATTTCTTTTAACACACACGTTATATTCGACGGAAAAAAAAGTATGAGGAAAAAATGTCGCGAAATTTTCCCATGGGGTAAAAGGATTGATAAATTGTGGGGATTTTTGTTTCTTTCAATTATTATCGATGAATATGGATGAAAGATGTCACATACATACATATATGTGTCTGGACTTTATAATGTGGTCGATGAGGGATTCGAATATTTAAAAGTAAGGAGCGACGTTAAATCGCTTCTTCGATGTTGATTCGAGGTTGGAAGATGATGAAACGAGAAGTTTTCGGTGAAAGGATCGATGACGGTATCACGACTCCTGATCATCTTGTAATTCGAACATTTTAAATCCATATTATTATGGACGAGTTTGTTTTCGTTGCCTTCACTCTGTTACGTTTTTTTTAAAACCCGAATAACGGAGTAAAAGTGAATTACTCGTACTTTCGATATAATTACGCGGTCAAAGATATTTTTATAACTTTCCTTTTTAGTTTAACGAGCATTGAAAGAAATTTCCTCAAGATTTTGGTCCAAATTTGTACATGACTTTTTACGATCATTTTCGTCGTTTCTCGGTCAACGAACTTTTATTTTATTAATTGAATAATTAAAAAAAGAAACACATAAAAATTCGAGAAAAGTTAATCGTATTTTAAATCGAGATAGTCTCTGAGAGTATCAGGTATCTGAAGCATTTTTATTCCGTGCGGCAATGCCCAATTTTCGAATAGAAATTGCCGAATTCGACATCGGCACAGGTGAGTCAATTCAGGCGGAATTAAACCGCTGCGATCGGGAGGTACAAGATTTCTCTCCACTAAATTGGGATATTGCTCGAATAGCGGGACGGATTCGATGCCGAATTTTTCGGCAATGTGACTCGGCGTTTTGACGCAGGCGTTCGGCACAGTCCGTAACAAAAGTTTTAAACACCGAATGAGATTATCGGGAATTTCGGTCATATGGCAAGTACCGCCTTTCCGATCAACCTCGTACTCGTTCAATCGGGTCAGCAAAATCTCCATGGGCGAAGGCGCTAATTTGTCGCTCTCCGTCGAGGCGCCGTAACGCAACATCACATAAAGAATGTCCGGCGAGCCGTGTTGTATCGCGACCCTCAGGGGTAAAACTTGACCGTACGATTCCATCGGGACGTCGATGAAACGCCTCTTCATTTCCGAACTCTCGACTCGATACTGCAGCCTACCGGCTACAGCGTGATCCATAAAATAAATCAGGGCTTTTATGTTCTCGTCCCGATCGTCGAAATCGCTCTTCCACCCTGACAAAAAGTGCGTCACTCTCGTGCCGAATATAGCACCGACGAAGATCCTCTCAAACGTTCGCTCGCAATAATAAATGTCGTTCAGCAGTCGCGTTACGATCTCGTTGTTGTTCAGATTCCAGTCGTAGCACAATTTCGCTGCGACGTAGAGCACGTTGTGAAACTTTCCCAGCAGACAGACCGAACCGTTGTCCGACATTGAGATGTTGTGATAGCGTAAGGCCGATTGTACGATCCTTTCGCATACGTCGTCCCTCGCTATATCTTCCGCTGCGGATATACATATGAAAGATAAATCAGCGAATAAAATTAAGAAAAAATAATAAAACAAAAATATTGAATAAAATTATATAACATAGATGTCTAGAGTAAATAAATGGTATGCATAAGATAATACGATTTTGACAAATAATAACTCAAAAATATTTTCGAACTAGTAAAAAAATAATTTATATTCAATAAGAATAAATGAAAAAATTAAATCCGCATAAAATTTCGATATCACGAAAGCGACATTTTACCTTCAGCACAGCTATTTATCACGTCGGAAAAATATTTGACGAGCTGACGACGCTTGTGTCGAGACACGAGACAATCTCGGGCCATTTCTTCAAACAATTTGTCGAAATAACAATCGATCACGAAATCCATTTTGTGAGCAATTTTCTTTTTTTGTAAAAATATATTAAAATATTTTGGTCGTATGAAAATAGTTCAATTTCCAGGGGGAAATAATTTGGGAAAATGCCTAACTTCACTTTTGGGGAGATAAAAAGAAAAAAATTGGACGAACAACCGACGCTCGCGGTTTCACGTTCGTTCGTTTTTTGAATGAGAACTGCAATGTTGCGAAACGAAAGTCGACCTCTTCAAGAATAGGGTTCTTATTCGATTAGGCCTTACGTACGCGAGTGCATTCGTGGGTTTTCCTTCTGAGTCTTTCTCAATTTTCATCTACAGACACGTTCGAAAATCACCACCCCTTTATCAAGTCTAGGATTTACAAATTTCATTCAATTATTAATATGTATCGAATTACGTTTTGTATATTTTCGAAATTAGTGTATTTAAGTCGGTATTCATATACTGAGTATAAAAAAGACAAATTCGAAATGGATTTACTATATTCTCAGATATTGTTGATTTATTAACAATTACATTACTCTTTGTTCGGAATGAAAACAACGTAAAAGTTTTCGCTTCCTCGGAAACAAAATACTTTGAGAGAAAGCTCTGCATTGAAATTTTCTCCAACAGACCAGACTCAATCACCATCTCAAACCATTCAATATCAATAGATATTCATTATTATACAATAAGTTCTTGAAATCTCATAGGTCGATTTGTGCAAAACAAATTTGTAATCATATTCTAAACTATTTTTCAGATATCTTTGTATGCCGGAGAATCAGGATCCCCAATTTCTTCTTGAATATCGAGGACCAGTCGTAATGAAGGGAAAATCAGAAGCAATGAATGTCTGGTTCTTATCGAGGGAGAGAGAATTATCATCGTAAGCTTCTGAGAAGAATCAACTACCTACCTGTTTGTATGAATGAATGTCAATGTATGTGTATGTGCGTGTGTGTGTGTGTGTGTGTGTGTGTGTGTACGAACGAGCACATGTATGATCATTGCAAAAACCACAAGAGAAAATTTTGCAATTCTATCTCCAGAATCATAAAAAAATTGAATTCACAAAGATCTTCAATCATAATCAGCAGACATTATGGAAAAACATTTACAATAGCAATAACGTTTCGAGATCTCTGTAACAAAAAATAAAAGATTGAAGGAGAGAAGATTCTTTTTGGGAGAAAATGATGATATTTTTTCTTTTTTTTTTTCAAAAAATGAAGAGATTTTTAATAGAGGATTCTTGTAACGGTTAACTGAGGTAAGTATAACCACAATGTTTGCCCGAAACTTACCTCATGTGCGTCCGAACATTTATATGAGACAATGCGAGTGAAACCCCTCTCTCATTTGTCTCTCTTGTTAAGTTACGACTAGAAAGATTATCAGATTTGATTCTTCTTTTACTACTCGTAAGAACCAGTAGTACGTAACGGTATTCTAATTATAATATAACTAGACTGACCTTATATTCGTAGGATATTTCAATGAAACGAAATTCATTTTAAAAAATAAAATATTTTTCACGAAGTTCAATGAACAAAAGGAAATTTTTAATACATTCATTGCATATGTAAAAAAAATTTTAAATAACACTGATTTCATTTTCTACCATTCGTTGCAACAAATAAAATGAATTCTACCAAATAAATTCTTTTTTTTGCAATTATAGGTTATGCACAAATGATTAAAAAGAGACGTTTTCTCGGCGAATTTCAAAAAGAATCACTAGCGTGTAAAAAATGAAAAAAATTAATTGCACGAAGTCGTGATCGCTTAGCAAGTTTTTTCTTGATATGAAGTAACACGAGACAAAGAGCTTATCGAGCGAAGACCGCGCACGTAAGTGTTTCTGTACACACGCAACCGTGGGCGAGAGTGTAACGGAACTCGCGCTTGTTCGTCATCATCGACATTTATTTTTCCATCAAACACGTAAACAAAAAATTACCTAAAATATGCTGAGTTTGGTGTTTAATCCACTGAATCTATTTGTTTCGACAGGCTCATCCATTTTTCGTCTTAGATTTTTTTTTACGTATTTTTTCATATTACTTTGCAAAAGGAAATATAATAAAAAAATTTCAACAACCGTGTAATCTTTTTAAACTCAGTTGGCTATTTTTTATATATTGTACATAACTTTATTACCTGCATTTTTGTAGATTAACCATGTTTACATTGCAGCAACCAAAAGCGAAATTAAATAAATTCCACGACGGTTATAGCTAGTAAATTATATCATGGTGTATATTAAAGTGTATAATGAAGGGGAGACGATGTCGAAGTGTATTGCTGCGTGAAGGAATGCATAAACCGTCACTTATAACTGTCCACCATGCAGTGTTACGGTCTCGAGTTATAGGTCACCGGATTATACGTATTTTCGTGGAGAAGCATTGCATCTCTCGGATGCAATCGCTTTTTACATGAAGCAACCTTTTTCTCTATTCAATAAAAGTAAAAATCGTTGACATATTTTCTACATAAACAATAAGAGAAATAAACGTTTCGTTACAATACTCCAACTTTTCAATTCACTTTATTGTGCATTTAGAAAAAACGCAACGATGCATTTTTAATGTAAGTCGTATTTTTTAGTCGAAATTATTAGTCCTTTTTTGTTATTTTATTTAAAACTGAATTGTCACATCGTTTTATTTTATACGACAAACTAATCTTCATGATCAAGCATATTATACAATGAAACTTGTATACTGTTCACATGAGACTTTTTAAAAATTTCGTTCTACCTGCTTTGTTCTTCTTGTACAAAAATAAAAGTTACTCATTTATTTTATTATGCTTTATTTACAATAAAGAAATTATTTGCATTAAAGCTCCATTATTTACAATACACAATTCACATGCCGAAATTTATTTCATGATGAAATAAATTTGTCCCCGCACCGTATATTTTTTGTCATCAGGTGAAATTACACGTGTATTCCGTGATCACGAAGTGCGAAAGGCATTAGCGATGCAAAAAAGAAATCTGATTGCGCAGAAATCGGCATTCGCCAACGGAGAAGCAGAAAGAGACGGGAGTAAAGAGATCCGCTTCCGCGTCGTCCATTCACTCGTTCGGATACTCGAGAAAAGTTTCGCTCATTCTCGCCGCGGGCTCTGGTGCAGAGAGAGCAAATTTAACATGTGTACATACATATAAAAACACATAAGCGCGCCCGTAGACGGCTGTGTACGTACCTGCTGGGTCACTCCGAAGATCGAAAGGTTCATCGATGGAATTTTTGGCAGGTGTAGACTCGCCGGCTCGAGAGCAGCGAGGGGCGGACCTCGGCGCGCTTGAAGAGATCTCGTCGAGAAGAAAGAGCACGCGGAAGTTATCCGTGTGTCAGATTTGTACGCGTGAATTTAAGTGAGGAGGAAAAAATGCGCGAACGGAAGAGGGGCTTGGCTCGGTACGTGGAGAAGCTTCGCTCGAGACCTTTCGTCTCAAAGAGACACACGAAAGCCCGCCAGCAACCTGTTGCGAGTCGAGCGTGTGTGCGACGAAAACTCGCGCGGTGGCTCTCACATGTTATCGATCAAGGAGGCATCGCCGGTGAATGCTTCGAGCAGGTATTTAAATGCGCCAGAAACCGGATTGCAAAGCTGCTCCGAGAGAGGACGCCACTGCCAGACGGCCTCGAGCGGCCCCGGTGAACGCGCTTCGAGACTCAGCCAAGACATATCGAATCACGCACACACACACACACACGGATGAGCTCCACTCTCTCAACGAGTCCTCGTGCACAAGACCCATTTTACCATCTCCATCAGAACGAGGAATCTTCTACGATGAGCTCTCGTCAACATTTTCCAACTCTCTTTCTCACGCGTGCAGCGCATCTCGTTCTCCTTCCGAACTTCTCCTCTCGCTCCGGCGCTCAGAACTCCCTGGTAGGAGACCCAAACCCTAAGATCGTCCTCGTCCTCCCTCTCTGCTCTCCTCCGCTTCGGTCTCCCCCACCAGAGATCATTTCAGGCCCCTTCTCGATCGTCGACTCGGGAGGGAGTCCGGGCCTCCTCGACTCTTGCTCGCGCTCTTTTCAGTACAGTTAACACCGGCTCGTGATCACGGACTTACAGATTAACATTCGATAAAGTTCTACGAGGAGCCAACGCGAGAGTTCTGGCTCGAAACCATCCAAATTCACATTGGAATATTTTGTTGTATCTGAATATTTTGTATTTAAATATTTGTCGCGTTCGAGGAAACAGAAGTGTTTGTTTTTTTTTCCTGTGGTCCTGAAAAACGCTGATGCCGATATAGTTTCAAAGACATCGCGTGTTTTTTTCAGTCCATCGTGATTTCAGGAAGGATTTATCTCAGGACGGATCACTCGGAGCTCGAGGACTTTGAAACTTCGAACATTGATCGCGTTTTTTGCCAGAACGGCGTTGATGCTTTTTGTTTGGTCCACAAGGATATTCGAGAGACCGGTTCAAGGATTATCCGAGATAGAGCGCACTTTCGGCGGATCCCGGTGTCCGTGAAGAGAAAGAAGTTCGAGTTTTCATCGGCAAAACAAGTTTCGTATGCAACAAATTTTTGGACGACAGTGTCAGATTGATAAAATTATAATTTATTGAAAAAAAATACCTTAGCATCTTTGTCTCGCTGGCACTATTCGGCTTTCACAAACGTAAACTCCATAACGATATCGAATAATATACATATATACGTCTTCGGTGAAACGTGAGCGATATCCGAAGAGAATCAGCGAGCGTTACGTTCGATGCGACCGTGTGTATATGGATGTATGTATATGGCTTCATAGCTGAGGAAGGTATCTCGTTGCTGGGAAACTCGAGTGCATAGTTCCCAAGGGGGAAGAAGAATCCTTCGGCGGAATGTGCCTGCGAAAGTCACGGAGGCGCGTTTACCAGGAAGTGTTGGAGATATTCGAGTGATTGGTCAGCGTTGTGGACTTCGGAGCGAGAGAAGGACGCGAAGAGAGAATCGTCTCGTTGTTCGTTGGAAGGTTCCGGAGAATGGAGGAAATGAGCACGATGATGGTCCGATCGACGTTGCCGAGCAGCAATAATCTTGGTAGATCCGAAGGATCGATGCAGCAGGATGTTCTTCTGGTTCAAGCCTCGACGGAGGACAGCATCGCGCCGACTGGCGACGCTCTCACCAAGACTGTGTCGATCCTGGCCATTGCCCCCACCAAGACGAATGTTGCACCGGAGGCCAGCGGAGCAACGGTATTCGTCGGTGCCGGTGGTACTAGTTCTACGAGCACTTGCACCAACGGTCCCGGCAAAATACCGGCAAACTCGAGGCAAGCATCAATCCCGGAAACGGTGAACGGCTACGGGATCAGACATAAGGACCCGCAACAGCTGCAAACGGGCTCGCTCCTTGGACACCAGCGGAGCAATCAGCAGTCTTCGACGGTCCAGCATCAAGGTCAGCACGTGAGCAAGATCCGGATAAATCCTGAGCTCGAGACGAGCAGAGTTGTGTCCACGGTGCATCTTTGTCCTGAGGATCTTGAAGGCAAATCGGTCAAATCGAACGGGACGATTGTCCTTGAGACGAAGGATTCCTGGGAGAGCGACGATGTCGCGAGACTGACGGGCCAGAGAATTCTCGAGAGCCAGTCCGATAGTTGCGTCCGCATTAGCGTCGTGACTGGTAACGATCCAGGTGAGAATCACCGTGACGCCAATCGGAAGGGTTCGTGCGATCGTGACGAATCGAGACAACGAGAGGAGATGATTCAGCAACGAGCGGCGAGCAACGAAACTGTAAACAGCTCGAATCGTGGCTGCTTCTACTACGGCTCCTTCCCGAATTCGATAACGACGATGATGACGATGACGTCGAGCGGACAGTGTTCGCCGAGCGACAATCTGGACAGTGGCACCTGCAGCGACCTGGACGGTACACCGCCTCCGCTGCCAAAGAAAAAGAACTCCAGCACAGTCCTCCTCGGTGTTGGTCCGAAAGGACATTCCACTGCGGCTAAGAGCACCTCAGGATCCCAACAACGACATCATAACCGGGCTGGTAGCGTGACGAGCAGTGGCCCAGAGCTTGACAGCGATGACAACGAGAGTAACATAAGCTGCGATTCGTTGAACGGAGGTGAACTGTCGTCCAGAATTCTGGACCACACGAGCGTCCGAGTGAACGGTGTTGTTGTCGCTACGGAAGACAAGGCCTTGAAGATCGAGGGTGAAAAATCGTGCGACGCTATTCTGGATGACACAACGGTCGTAAATGGTGTCAAGGCAGAGCTTGACATTCAGGATGTCAAGCCCGATGATACCAACGACATGAACATGAATAATAACAATGACAACCTCATAAATAACAACAATAAGGATCATAGTGAGAAAGAGAACGAAGTGAGTGCGAACGGTACCAAGGTCGATGAGGAAATGAACGAGATAAATAACGGTACTTCGAGCGTTGCTGCATTGCCGGCTGAGGGTAAATCAAATTCTTCCTCGTCGACCGGAGAAGCCTCACCGGTGAGTCTTTCCCCAGCGCCGTCCGGTACTTCGTCCTTGTCAAAAGCATCTTCCACTCCTCGGGTTCGCAGTCCGGTATCTAATAACGGAAACACCTCGAACCCGTCATCACCGTCCTCATCATCACCAATGATCAAGGAGTGCACTTACGAGGAGCGTAAACTCGAGCGGGATCGCATAAATGAGGAAAACGCCGCTGCCGATTACTACGCTAATTACAATCGTAAAAAAAACGGCACGAATTATCTCTACGACGATGATAGATTTTACAAGTTTCACATAAACGAGAATAGTCAGTGCGAGAGCAACGACAACGGACAGGACGCGAAAATTGAGGATTTCGATAACGATGAATATTTCGCTGGTTACAAGATACTTGATCGCGAAGCCATTAGAAGTGCCAAAGGTACCGTGCGCGGTGTCAAGAACAGAGTTCGCGCCGGTATCGCCACATTCCTTCAAAATCCCGCGGCCAAGGTCAGTAATCTCATTCAAAATCCATTCCTATATCTAATGGAATAAGCCCCGAACTCATTTTTCATTCGATATCAATTTCGAAATCACCATTCTATGGAAATGATCTTCGAAACGATTTATCGAGTACAATTGAATTTCGAATTTTCAGATCAATTTATCAATCAATTTTTGCATACAGGTTGCTCAATGAATCCGTTAGGTATTATCATGTTATCATTATTTAAATTCTTGAGAGCTTCATCTCGCTTGACACCTGTTAATCCGTAATCGCTGAGAAAATATTTCGTAAACTTGTTAAAAAGCCACGAGTAGTTATGGCAATATTAACGTGCGTATCGATATATCAGCTCTGAGAAACTGATAATCTCGATGCGTCATCGTACGTATTAATGCGCAATCCAATCACATTTTTTATATCTGTTTATAAAAAGAATAGACCTTGGTTCACATTCTTACAAAATCTTTTAATGACCATATAATGATACTTTTACATTTAAAAGTCTACAACAACGCTTTCGAATTTTTTTCCTACATCTTATTACTGGATTTTTGCACCACTTGGAGAAAAGTATACGATATTCTTCGTCTCGATTAACTTCGTCTGTTGAAAGCTGCATATTGATCAATTTTACACTGAATGTCCTCTACGGTGGAATCTGATGCTTTCCTCGGTGAATAATACAACTGGATTATCAGACAGTAAATCAGACACTTGAGATCCCTGTAGGTGAATAATGCAGCTGCAAGTAAAACGTGATATGATAGAGATAATAAGATGGGAGGAAAATGATGTCAGTTGATTGTTTCACTTTATTCGATACCTGTGTGATTTTTTATTATGCAGCTGTATTTGCATAACTTTATAAAGCAGAAATAAATCTTTTTCTTTCAATAAAACATTTTCCTTCTGACTATAGATTTTCATGAATAACTCGTCTTGTCTTTTTATGTAAAAATTGTAATTAGCATGACGAAACAAAATATTATAGAACCATAGGTAAGGCCTTATCAGACTTTTATACTTCAATGACAATTTTAGATTCAATAAAATATAGTTAGTCAAATAATTAAATATATTCCGATACGTATCAATGCGATTAAAACACCACTGTCTGAGTCTATAACTTTCAAAAGCTTCAGAATTTGTATTTTTCGGTGTTATAATCAAGTTCAGGGAGATATCTCAAAGAAACTTCGGACATTTAGTAACAAAAGCTTCTCATGAAAAAATTGAGCAAATCATGGAATCTGTTGCAATAGTTGAAAAGTTTTCGTAAAATAGTTTGGTCAGTTCCTCTGGTCAGGATTTTCGCTCGATAGCAAAGCGATTTGTTCGAGTTGTTTCTCCGGGTGTTCGATGAAAATCTCGGTCTGATACAATTTATGAAGCGTGGTCTAATATCGGGTTAAGGAAAATGACTTGGCAATCGCAACGTGAAACGGTTCTGCTCTCTCGCCCCGCCCATTTGGCATCGTGTGCACATAGTCATTATTATGGTGGACTATTACGTGTGTCATGGTATTAAAGCTGGAGGCCTCGAGTCGTGTGGTTGTCGTTCCGATCGATGCAGGCGCTCGTGCAAGTGCATTTTCTCTCGCGTACAAACGCTTCATCGATTCATACGTACGTTTTGCCCCGGTAACAGAGAATAACACGGTCGCCATTTCGTGGCATCACAGCCACGAAGAAAAGTAATTGCTTCGATTATTCTTAACTTTACCGTTAAAATGCCACACAGAAGTGAAGTTTACCACTCCTCGCGAACGACGACTCTGCTCCTCTTTTACTCGAATTCCTCGAGTGCCTGACGTTTTCACTTCCATCCGCCATCTCTTCGAGAGAGTGCTTATTATTTTTCTTACTTAGATATGCCTCTTTTTCCGTAACGATATATTTTTGGTCAATTAACATTCCGATCATTCGAGTACTCAAGAGAATTGTTTGGACGAGAGTCTCTTGATGGAAAAGTATGTAACTTCTTTCCCCTAATGACGACGTTAAATTTACCATTATTTTTTTCTGGAGAGTAAAGTCATCTCTTGGTTGGAGTAAATTTTGTTATCAGACTGTCCAATCGGTGTGTCGCTATGGAAGCTCCGTATACTTCCGGTGGTTTGGTCGTGCGCCTTGACTTCGGTCGCGGTCACTTGTCCTCGCGACGAGCATGCACCAAGGAAAATGTCACGTACACGCGTCAGCGTTGCGAAACTGATATTACTTTAATGGAGAACGGTAAACTCGATAAAAATAATTGGAAAATGGCGTAGTAGCGGTTATCATGCTACAAACAGGGACGCGAAATTTATCAATGAAGTTAAAAGTCGGGCGGTCAACGAGGAAAAAAAAGGTCTAAATTCCAGAAGCCCATTAGCCTTTGGGGACTCGTCCATTTTTTATGGATCTTCCGTACGAAGAAAAATCGCACGATGGCGCGTGTCGATAAGAGCACACCGACGAAAAAAAAACGCTGGAGAGAGGACAAGAAACGTCTGCGATTTGCCCCACATGTGACCTCTTTTCCCCTTCGCACGAGGCCAAAGACTCAAGTCCAAGGTGAACGTACTCGCACGATCCTCCTTCCATAAACCAACACGTACATGATGTCCCAACCGAGTTTTTCCCGTCTTTAAAAAACTAACTCTTTGTGTCCCACACCTCTGACACGCCCATGACCTGAGCTTCGCTCGAGAAAGAGAGAGCGAAAAAACGTAAATAAACGCATACGTGCGCTCAAAACACCTTCCTTTTTTCTCTCCTACTTTCTCGAATTTCAAAAAGTCGGCTGACACCTCGAACTTGTCAGAATTATCGTCAAGAGCTCTCGGACAATTATCCATATTCCGAAATGAACTAAATATTCGCACTCGATCAAAATAATATTTTTTTTCTCAGCTCATGAATTTTTTCGCGAAGGAAATTCCATTCGAATGTGAAACGCGAAGTTGCGTATGAGAAAATAATAAAGAGAGAGAAATAGAAACAGCAGGAGGGATAGAGAGAAAGAGAGAGATGAAGGTGAGGCCACGAGAATTCTCAGGAGCATCATTTATGGGAAAGAAGGTGTCTCTCTTCTTTTTCCCCTCTTCTTTTCTCTCTCTATGTTTCGTGAAAGTTTCCTTGACCCCAAGAAGTAATATTCGGTGTGGGAAACGGTATTAAAAGGCCTCCGCGACGATTGCCTTCGGGGCAATGAAG
Source organism: Cremastinae sp. B BG-2022a (assembly GCA_030522605.1). Lineage (NCBI taxonomy): Eukaryota > Metazoa > Arthropoda > Insecta > Hymenoptera > Ichneumonidae > Cremastinae sp. B BG-2022a. Next base: position 19,044 of record JAPYYX010000621.1, on the reverse strand, counting down.
AAGTTTGTACAAGACACGTCTCTTCTTCATGGCGATAATACTCAAGCAACTTGTACGCATAAACCGGTATTTCGCTTGACTCGCTTCAAATTTTTGACCCAAAAAAGTTTTCCGCAATTCCACGATTGGATTCTCGTAAAACCCTGAGTAAATGTCATCGTGGAAATTCGTGTAATTTTTCCTACTCCATCTAAGAAGGATAGCATCTATAAAACCCACCAATTATTGTAATAAATTACATTTTATATTATTTTTTTATTATAGTAAAAGTAAGATAAAACATATTCGAGATATTATTCTTAATTTGCATTTTATAATAGTAATATTTTTCATGCTCACTAATTTCGTTCGCAACATTGCAAGTTTTCGTCACAGAGTAGAAACGCAATAAAAATTATAATGATTTTATTAATTTTAATTCGAGAAATTCAAATTATTTGGAAACGCCGTAAGTTTTGCTTTTCACCAATCATAATTTATGTGCCAATGGTAGAATGAAATAAAATTGAAAAAAATAAAGAAATTGTAGCGAGCGATGCATTCTGTATTTTCCATTTGCGATGTTGCAAGTCGAGAAATCGCGTAAATTACACAGAGTATGATCGTTTGGAGCATACTCGATATAAAGGAGCGAAAGGATATCTGTAATCGAATTGACAGTCCTCGCTGCTGGTGGCTCGTGTGAGTGGAGAACGATGAAATGTGCCCCCAAGTGTTTGCTATACATATACGTATATAAAATATCCTCGTGCCATCTAAGCCCGCATATTTTCTCCTCCTTTGCTCGGTGCGCTCTTGGGATAGATATTTGATGTACACGATGAGATCCGCAGAGATGAACATTTGACATGCACGCCACGTGTCATCCTTCCAGCTTATTGCCATTCCGATGGTCCCTCCATCCTCATATTATTAACGGTGCAATCAGGTCAACGATCATTCCCATCGATTTTTAATGACATATTTTTCCGCGGATGCCTCCAGCAAGCTTGAAAATTAAATTCCTATCCCAGTTTTTTCAAAATTTTCGTACGCGAATAATTTCTTTTTCGAATTCTTTTAAATTACATATAATAATTATCCATCACTATAAAATTGATTTTTGTCGAAATTGTACACAGAAGTAAAATATCTCGTATTCAAGAGTTTTATAATGTTTCGAATTATTTTTTCCAAAAGTCAACTTTGAATATTCTTGAATATAGGATGCAACATATCATTATCCCTCTTTAAATATACATATATTTCAGATTTCTTGTCATGCTGTTTCGATCAAAATGCCGATTATTTTGAATTTCAATGGAAGATAATTATTTTTCTTGATATACAGAAGATTTTTTTGGAATTTATGCGCTTTATCGAAAAATTCGCGTTCTCGTTATTCAGAGTGACTTAACAAGTATAAGTCTTTTGAACATAAAGGGAACGGTAAATTGGGTGACTGTTGGGTGTATTAAATTCCATTTAGTTCGAAAGGCACAGAATTTTAATTCGTATCTTGCGGAAATCTGGTTTCCAGCTATTATACATACATAACGAACGTTGGCCTGAATTGACACGAAAAAAAGGGAAAGAAAAAAAAATCGAAAAAATTGAGAAAAGAAACAGGGAAAAAAAAGAAGTGTGTTTATTGCGAGAGTAAGCTGAGACTCGTTCGACGAGTAATAAGAACATAGCTTCGTTGCAGGAGTAAGAGAAAAATGGAAAAAAAGAGAAGAAAAAATAAAGAGAGAGAGAGAGAGCAAAAATATGGCGGGAAACAAAGAGGGGGGAGAAAAAAAACGAATGGACCAGAATCGATTGGACTCGCCGAGACATATAGAGCACGGACACGCAACACTATATAACTTGCATATATAAGTGAATGGTCCTTTTTTATTCCCATGCCCCGCCAAGCATAATCTTTTTCATGAAGCCCCGCAAGGCATATCGAAACGATAAACAAATTCTCCACAGCACGAAGTACAATCGAAAATTTAACACTCACGTGTGAAAAAGTATCGCGACGTTGAATAATCTCAAAAAAGGAAAACATATTTCGCATCAATCTCGATTGTTGATACTATTAAAAATTTCACTTTTTTAGTCATACAATATGATATGGTGTAAAAAATGTTCGGAGCCCTTTTTGTGAACAGAAATTTTTAATCGATGATAATAACACTCCATGAAGTTACATGTATATTTATTTTTTCGGAATTATAATAATTTTTTTTTCCACATAAGCGAACGTCGAAACTTGCCATCAAAAAATTTCCCACGATTTTTAATCACATTATTTATATAACGAGAATTATACGTTGAGAGGAATAAATGTTCATATAATAATTGCATGAGTAAAAACATCGATTCATCGTTTTCAACCTTGACTCCGGTCTCTCTCTTCTCCTGACTTCCTCTCACGTGTAATATTTCGCCGTCCGAGGACTTTCGAAATTCTTTGCGAGCTGTATCGAGCGTTTCTCGAGAGAATTCCCGTCTATCAAGAATACACTTGACTGTACGATTTTTTCGTTGACCAGTTGTTGTACTTCCAGTCAAAAGTCTCCTCCCTTGTTGATATTTACGAAACGAGAAACTCGAGTGTTTAAAGGCGAATGAATTCTCGTTGCTCGCTTGTCAGACATGAAATTTTCTCGTTCAATGCGAGGAGAAAGACATCGACTCGGTCAACGAACACAGAATAGCCAGCAACAATGATCATCATACCGATAACCGGCTGGTAAACGATTCAAAAAAAAAAACTATGAGGTTAGATCGAATTGTCGAATAATTCGGTGATTCTCGTTCCACCGGCGATCGCTTGATTTCTTCTAATTTCTCTTTATGCGATCATTATTTTTTTTTTTATTTGCGCGAAACGGAATCTCATCAACATTTTGGACAGCATTTTGATGCAACATTTTTTTTTCTCTTCACGCAACCATATAATTTTTTTGTATGAAACGTAACTTAACGAAATTTTGGACAACTTTGATGCAAATTATTTATTACTTTTCTGTGGATATTTTACAATTGAATGTTATCAACTTTCTAGTAATTATAACATAAATGCTGTTCTAATAAAAAAAAATTCATTAACTAAGAACTATTAGTGCAAAAAATTTTTTATATTCGAATTCTCAGAAAGAAATCGATGAAGGTTTCTCATTAGCTTTCCCGAGGTGTTTGCTAAGGACATGGCGAGGATTGGAAACTGAACAATGCGAGGATCGAGATATTACAGCGAGAAATGGAACAAAAATGAGGATAAATAGTAAGAAAAAAAAAATGAAGTGGATGAGGTTGAATGATCGCGGAGAATGTCTATAGTACACAATATCGCGTTCGAGTAGCAATCTATAATAATTCGCATCTGCAGTATATTTCCTATGAAGTATCACGGCGATGAAATACGAAATACGTAAGAATGAGAGGAAGACGAAGAGCGAGAGGAAGGAAGAAAAAGATGTAAAAAAGAGAGGAACTCGTGGCGCGTGCTACTCTCTCGGAGTCGACCTACTTTGTTTGAAAAGATGCCTGCAGGGCTCTTTTCCCACCAGTCTGCGTAACAAAACATAAGCTGCGTCACATGATAATGGAGTTGTCTGCCCTATCGGCAGTTACTAAGTCAGCGCGGCGATTTCATCTTCTTATTGTTTCGAGGAAAAAGTGATTCGACACGGAGCTTAGAATTCCGTGTGAGATATTGTGCATGGGATGCACGATGGACGATGTGCACTCCTGAAAGGAGAATCCAGTTTGCGCGTGTCAACGCGATGCGCAGAGCCTGGATAACTAGGAGCTAAAAAGGACTTTCTCCCTTGGTCGATCTCCTCGCAATACTCCAGAATCCGCCGGCGCGATAAATATATAGTAAAAGCTTAACCGCACGTGGAGAGCCCTGGTGCAAATGTCAATACGAATACGCGTCTCGAATACCAAGGTCACCTTATCTAATTCTCAATGTCAATTGAATTCATTAAAAAATATCTAACCGTAGTTGATAAATAAAATATAATAATGCTGTATTTGATCGATCGTACTGTTATATATTTTGTATTTAATTATTATATCTGCTGCGAGGTGAATAAATAAAGCTTTCTAGAATTTACATATTCACCATGTAATTATCAGATGAGGCTCAAAAAAGCATTTCGCTGTCAATTTGTGAAAATAAATTATGCAACAATGCAACGTTAAAAAATAAATATTCAAGAAATCAAAGTTTATCTGAAATTTCATTTTCGTATCAGGTTAAAACAAAATATGATAATTCGCGTCGTAAAATAGACAATTGCACAGTTTTATGGCATTTTAAGCGTCAAGTTAGTTCACGGGACGCTGCGAGATGGTGCCACTGGGGGAAAATGAGAGTCGATATGACAAACGACGAGAATCGCGGAATTTTTTCCAGTCGGATACGAAAACGCACCGCGATGCTCAAACTGCGTGTGCTCCAGCAACGTCGTTGTCAGTGGGGCCATGTGTCCCCACGAGACAAATCGGGTGGGAAAAAGAGAAAGCGGGTCAAAGAGACCGACACCGCGACAACGCGTAGTAAGCCGCACTATCCGCGGAATTAAATTACTGGAGGAACCTCTCGTTCATTCCGCAATTTGTGAAAAATTTTATCACTCGAGACGTTTTGCGGGCCTCAGCGAACCTCATTCGTGAATTTTTAACATTTAAAAATTGTCGTGATTTTGTTATATTTTGAAAATTTAATCAACTCTGACATTTTGAAAAATTTCTGACGAATAAACTTGATTTTTAAAATCATTTTAACTTCAAAACGTCTTCCACTTCGCTCATTCTGAATATATTTACGTCCTCACAGTTGTTTATTTTTTTCATTTACACAGAGCTCACGCGGCAGATCAGAATTTCTTAATATGCAGAAAAAAATTTACATCCAAAAGATAAAAATTGTATTCCAATATTTTGATTTATTTACATATTACCTACTCAAGAATTTGTGAAAACGTGGAATATTCGCATGAACCATTGCAAGAAGTGTAATACATGAGCAAAATATAACTTCATTAGTTGAGCGTTGAAAGAAGTATATAATAAATAATGAGTAGAAGAATGAAATTGAAGCGAAAACAAATAGATCTGAATTGCTTGAGTAGAGGTGAGATTTAAAATAACTTTCTCATCTATTTTCTCATTACTTCTCTCTTTTTCTGTCTCGAGAAGTATTCTCGAAACCATCCCCACTTGTTCCTTACAATTATGAATCCTCCTCGTGGTGTTTCGAGCTCGTCGGAGCTGAGGACCGGAACGAGACGTCGAAATCTGGAACTCATCGTCCCGAGACTATTCCACTTGAATAGATTGAATTAAGAGTCTCGCTGTTTCGAAGAAAAATACATTTCCATGTCGCGAATTTTCAATCTTCAAAAATACACAGAAAAATATCTGACGTTCGCACTATACTTTTTTAATGTAGAATAGAAATGACCTTTATCAAATATATATTTTAATATCATATAAAAAATGGCCGATAGGTAAAAAATCGTTTAATAAAATTTTACATAAGAATGAACAAATATTTAACTTAATCTCGATGTGGATTTCTGGCGGCTCGACACGCTTGTATTTTTTCCTCTCCATCGGTATATAGCTTTCTCAGTGCTAAATCGAATCACGTAACGACTTAATCAGCGGCGCATGATCTCGGTTGCGTCTCACAGAGCGGGAAAAAGAGGATCCAGGTGGCGCCACGTTGGCTCTCATCCCCGCGCGGTTGATAATAATCACGGTAGGAAGCGTGCCAGCGTTGCAACGAGAGGGTTTTCCCTCGCTCGTACTACTTTTCCAATTATCGAACCAGCTCGTGAGTTTTCCTCTTCTTGTTTCCTCTCTGCTCCCCCCCCCCCAACCCCACATTTTCACGCGCCGCTTTCTTCTTTGATTACATTTCCTTTTCGTCTTCACTGAGGAACCTTCCGTCCTGAGTTTCGGGAGTATATAAACATATACATATACAGAGTATATACACTTATATACAGGACATAAACGTTCGCACGTGCAAAACCGCGGAAAAGCCCGAATCCTAATATCCATTTGATTCTTTTTTTCTCACTTCTCCAGAATTCTCTGCAGTGCCATCTCATCCAAGAACTTTCTCGAAGCTACTTTTAACATTTTATTCCTCGTTCTCCCTTTCGTCTCTTCCTCCTCGATGAAGCGTATGAGAACATTTTGCCGGAGGCTTTGACGGTTCTTAACGATTGTTTCGTTTTTTGAACATGTACTTTTTTGTATTGGTATTTTTTTTACTTCAGAATCGAAAGGATAGGGAAGTATTTTTCCTTTCTCGCTGAACTGACAAGCACCGTTCGAGGAAATGTACGTAAATGGAAACGTAGCGCATTTTCCGAGTTCACTGGAATAATGCTATTTTGCAGAAACGTGAACAGTTTTTTGTGAAACGAGAATCTGCACTCGCTTCAGAGAAATGATAATCAATTTACGGTTCGGTATCATGTCACTTCTAGGAATCACTCAAATCTGTATGACATATCAAAATTGACTAAATTAAATTTATATACTCTTAGAAAAGACAAAATTTTTATCCCAAATTTTGAAAAAATACATTTTTTTCTAACGACATATTGGGATGATTGTCTCCCATTTGAAAGAATTACAAATCGTATTTTCACGATTCAACGGAAGCTGCGATTTTTTAAGAATCTCTCCAAGAGCCTCTCACGACGCAATGTGTGCGTCGAGGAAAAAAAATCTCGAGACTCTACAAAGTTCGCGGAACCAAGACCGAGTGCAACGCTTGCGGGGAGCGAGCGTGATAGGAGCTAAAGCAACAAGTGCGTTGCACATACCGGTTGTCGAGAAAAAGAAAAAGAGACGGAGAGAAACGTTACCCAATCCTCGAGTTATTGCGACAGGAGAACAGAACCGCGTCCCGGAGTCTCGTGTGAAGGCACAGAATCTCAGACACTCGAGAGACCCAGTGATCGGCAGCCTGAAGGAAAAAAATGCAATAAAAAAAAAGAGAAAATAACACATACTTTTTCAAAAGAATGATTTTTTCTTCCCGATCTCACGATCATTCGAAATTGCAGGATATTAAAGAGATAGACGGGAAAAATAAAAATCATCGTAGATGTTGGAACAAATCGGTCTTGAAGAAAAGAGTGTTTAATTGGTTGTGGAAAAAAAATAGAGAGTCTGAGGTATGTTGAAATCTTAGCGAATATCTGCATGGTGAGTCGAATCTATCGGGTATGCCATATTTTATTATTATATTACACGCATGTGTAATGTAATAATAAAATGCATGTATGCATGCGGTATTTACGAGCATCGATGACCATTTCGTTCTCGACATCATGTGGGGCCAATGACATTTTTCTCCTCCGTTGAAATATACTTCAAGCTTGGGTTTATGTCTCGCTACGAGAGAGAGAGGGAGAAAAGCGAGAGGGAGAACGAGAGAGGTTATTTAACTTGGTGTATAGCCGTATATACTTTTGGCATGTAGCTATACACAAACCTGGCATGAATAATCAAGTCCTCATTTGCCAAGCGCAAGAAAAGTCCCTCCGTATTTACGTTTAAGTATTATTTCCCTTTAGGATTCACGACACGTGTCTTCCAAGTGTAATTCAAAAACTTTTTGTAAATTATCAATGCACACATGCCCTAACTTTCCTCGTATTTAAATATTAGAAAATTCATTCGATCAACTTTTACGAGCTGAAGGAACAAGAGAAAACTTTCGCAAACTTTCTGCAATTTCAAATTCATTATTGTTATGTTATTTGAATTTGTATCATAGGATTTAAATGAATCTTTTAACTTTTGATCATTCAAATTTTGTCCAGGATCGATAGTGAATTTTTCAAGGTAAGAGAGTGAGCTGTTTAAAATTTGAGTGACAACCATTACCTCACTATTTTTTAACCTATTCTATATGTTATACATATACAGCCCGTAAAAACTTTCGAAATTCCACGCGATCGTTACCTGATTATTGCGTCGCTATGATCTAGGAAAGGACTTCCTAATTTTTTTTCTACCTCATCGTGCTCTCTCGCGAATCGCATTATCGGTTTTCGATTATTCAACGTTATGAGATTCGCCGACGTGAGAGGAGAAAATTTATCAAGAAAATTTGTTGAGTTTTCCGAAATTTGCTACTGCTGTCACCTGATAATTTTCTTCCCTCACGTTACAAGCTCGTAAAACTGTTTCTCCTGGCACGAAAGCAAAATCCGAGACATGATGAAAATCGACAGTCTTGGAATTTACGGAAATCGGCACGGAGATTGCGACTAGTATTCTACGACGAGAATAATGATAGGGAGAAAGCCAGTTTTGCCTTCGAAACGTGCGAATAATTAATTAAACCGTGGAATATTACACTTTGTTAAATTTGCAGACATCATAGAATTTCGAAATTAATCTGAGGAATTTTTTCTATTATGGAGTCGCTGATAAACGAATTTGAAGTATTTTTAACTTTGGAAGTTTATTTTTCTGTTCGAAAACATTATTTTCAATTTTCACAATCTTACAGGATAAATGGGCCACATTTTCAAAGCCATAAGAAGTTTCATCTAAACTTTTAATTATTTTCATGTAACAGGATGTAAAAAAAATTAAAAAAATTAGCCTTCATGAGAATTAAACGAAATATACACATTATTTGGTATTTTTCAAACATTTTTTTCAACACGATTGTGCGTGGAAGCTGCATCGCAACTCGTTGAAAGCTTGAAAAAAGCTGGAAGCGATTTGCGCTGCATTTGAATGGCAGTTGAAAAATGTGATTAATTCTGACGTTCCGTTGTTACTATGGAAATTTATCGATACACATCAGAGAGAACACGAGTACATGAGGAATTTTGGAATTCGGAGAGCACGCTACATGACTCTTTAGAAAAAAAGCTCTCCGAGTATAGCTACAATGTGAAGGCACGAAGAGCGATGTGAGCTTTTGACAAAGTTCACGAGAGTACTCGGAATTATTCTCTCGAGTTAGAGTGGAGAGATGAAAGACCAGGAAATATAGATAAAACGGGAAAAAACAGAGATGCGCGAGGGAAGAGTTGGGCAGGGATAAAAAAACTAGAGGGAATGGAGCTTTTTCCGTGATTGAGGTGACAAATGAAATTTAATCACGTCATTCTTCTCTCGGCAGAAAAGCTCGCTGAGTTCGAATTCTTTTTCTCCTGTCCCTTTTTCATTATCGCTCCGATTTTTTTCTCTCTTGAATGGAGAAGAACGAACTAGCCTGCACGATCGCGGTGACCTTTTCCCAGGAATAAGCTCGATAATAATTCTTGAAATCGGAATACACAATGGAGCGCGTAGACCCGGGTACAGATTGAAAAATTGATCACTCGTCCTTTTTCCCGTAAAAGTCACATTATCTTCAATACAGACGCAAAAAAATTCACATTTCGAAACTTCGAATGGTCAAAAATTGACGATTTCTACCCAGCAGAGTACAACAAAAGCTCTGATGTCGATTCTAATCCGTAACCCCGGGGTCAAAAGCAAGGAAACCAAAAAAGGAACCCGAGAAAAGTTCAATAATCTTTGACTCTTTCACCATGTACATGCGACAGTAAAAAACATAGCAAGAAGCTGCTCAATCATGGAACTTTTGGTTACTGAAAAATCAGTCGATTTCTTCTAAAAGTAGAATAAAAGCTCTGATTCCGATTCAAATCGATAATCCCAGACTGAGGAGAGGCAAACGCAAAGGGAATCTGTGGAGAAAAGTTGAAATATAATGGGTGAAAAAAAATAGAGAGAGTGTATTCGGAAACGGTTGACTTGCCTTTGATTACGCTTCGCTCCAGCAGTCCGAAAAGAGCGCAAACAGTAACAGTATCGCAGCATCGGTTTCTCGAGATCAATCGTGCCCCCTCCAAGTATTTTATTTCGCTCTCTCGTTTTTTTTTCTTCTTCTCGTCGTTTCTCTCGCTGCCTCTCATCCCTTCTTCTTTCTCCTCTCCTTGTTTTATATCGTCTTTTTTTCATGGATCCACGTTCGGATACGTATGATAGAGAACGCAAGAGTGTACCTCGCCGCAGTTTCCTAACGGTAAATTCCGGTCACCGAGAAGAGCAGGAAAGACCGTGTACAAGAGCGACCTGATCTCTCGTAACATTATCCCAGTTGAGGAGAAATCGTCGTCGCGCCAACGGAAGTCAAACACCGAGTTCAATCCTTTTCGAACTTTTAGTGGGATTCTTTCACTTCGGAGAGAGAATTTCGCCAATGTGGGTGTAACGATTCGCAGAAATCCAATTTCTACGATCTTCACTTTTCTCGTTTTTTTCCTATAAAAAAACTTTCCTGTTGTACCTAAAATGTTCATTTTTTCTTAATTATTTTCTCCTTGAATTGTTAACGTTGTTACATTATTTAACAATCCGGAAAACATTCTGAATTATTTCTTGATGAAGAAATGGCTATCGAAGGTTTCACTATTTCTATAATCAAAGTTATACATATTAACGAGCTTCGCGCGATTGCATCAAATTTCTTTCTGTTTCTTTCAAAATAAATGCACATTTTTGCACACAATCGAGCTCTTGTTACCCACAGGTTATTAAGTAATTTGTAATCTCAGGAGGCGTGCGTGACTGATGAATAACCCGAAATGCCACATAGTCGTTCACTTCAAGTCCTTGGGAGTTAAATGAACGAAAACGTAATTCTCACACTCTTTTACCTCAATTCTGATCTCATTATGTAAATCTAATTGTTCGAATTTAGATTAAAATTATAGTCTCGAAGAAATAGTTCGAGCGCGTAATATGTCACATCCTGTGTTACAATTTGAAGAGATCCAAGCCCACGTATATCAGTCGATGGTGAAGAAAGTAATTGAAATAGCGTACGTATATAATAGAGCTCGGGACGTCCTAGGCCCTGCAGACAACCCACACTGATTATGTAAGTGACTCTCGCTTGTCTCCAAAGACTCAAAGTAGCGCAATACTGAGCTGCGACAAATCATTTATAAGTATATAAAATTAGCTTTTATCACGTTGACTGCTCAGCACTGGTACGCGAAATTAGAGTGAGTGCGGAACGAATTTTTGATTAATCGAGAATCATTTTGGTCTGAGGTGGTTCTTACACATCGAGTTATCATTTGATGAAAAAATTGATTTCATGCACTTTCAAGGATAAGACTACCATTTTTTATCGATCCTTCAAAGCGAAACCTCACCAACCTCTGATTTTGCAGATAATGATGTGAACTTGATCAATTATATTTATTTATGTTCGAAAAAATGTCACTGTCAATAAATCGAACTAAAAGAAACCGAACAATAAATAATTTCATTATGATGGTAAAATCGAGCCAATTTTTAATCCTTAGATATTAATTAACCAGACAAAAAGCAATAAATTCAACGACACTATTTAATTCTACAATAAAATTTCACGGATTTTAGAGTTTGTCAGCTTTTTGCGATTCCTGGAAAACACAGCGAATCTCTTTTTTCCAATTATTCTCTCTTCTGGCAAAGAAAAGAAAAAAAAAGTGTAACGATTCCCATTATAAGAAACTTGATATCGTAAACACAGTTATGTCTTTTTGTGACCAAGATTCTTCGTTAATTTTTTCTCTAAAGGATCCTCAAAGGTCGTTGGGGTCGCTCTCAAGGTCACAAGGACCGAAAGAACGTGATGCCGTTGGAGATTCAAGCTTTAAACATTCCATTAGGCGAATTAGCGTGAAAAGGTCTCACTGTGACAAGCGTCTATCTCGTGAACAGCAAAAAGATCTTCATTTATTCTGTTCTCATCTTGCCTCAATTATTCCGGCAATTTCACAATTAAAAGCTGTAAATGTTTCGCCAACATTGTCTCTCATTTCCCAATTAGCTCGTTTGTCGATTCACAAATTATATCTCACATGTTGTTGAAAATTTAATTATCATCACCAAATGGAGTATGAAATTATTTATAATAAAAATAACCTACCCCATATTCACAAAAAAATATGTACATGAATTCATAAACTTTATACAGATTCACGATACGGAACAATTTATAAACGAAAATTTGATTATATCACGATTAAATCGAGATAACATACCGGAATATTTTTTGAATAAAAAGTCACAAATTTAATCTCCCGCGTAATAAAATAAAATCGGATAATGTTAGAGGTATTGAGTCATAATTCGAAATAAAAGAAAACGTTTGTACGGTTTGTACGTTAAATTTTTGGTGCACAAAAAATAATTTTATTACAGCAATAATAAAAAATAAGTTTATTTTCCGTATATTTTCCATATATCGATCGAAGATAATGGCGCGATGCAGGTATATAAATTTCTAAATGATTATGCATGTAAAATAGGGGATCCTTTTCGAATCTTTGCTCCGGATCTTTTCTTGAGGAAAGTTTCTTCCTTCGCGTTCCGGTCCAATTCGATAATTTGCTAAATAACAAGAGAGTAAAAGGTAATGCTCGAGAGCAAGCTCAGCGTGTCTTTAACCACTCATTTGACCATAACACAATCCGGATGAAAGAGAAACGGGATTTCAATACAAAAACTAAAATTAGAAACTCATCGTGTATTATATCATCAGTAGTGTGCATCATTCCAATTCCAAGTAAACAAAACAAAAGTAAATTTTTTAGAATATACTTATGATGACCTCTTGAAAAAAATTAATTTTTAAAATATACCATCCGAAAATATATTATAAATTCATAAAAATAAATAATCAAACTGGGTCATCATTGTAAAAAATTTTATCAGCGATACACACTTAATATTTCAGGCACGTATACGAATCGGATATCCATGTATTTTTTAATGATTAAAAACTTCTGTACATAATACGCTACGTACGCTTCCATGCATGCTTATACGAGTAACATGCATATTTTCTCTTGTGAAACATAACTGGTGCGTATAACTGGAAATTGGATGTCCCGCTACAGGCGCAACCGGGCGCGCGAGAGTGGATCCAACAATCTATACGTGTCCACATAAACGAATTTTTTTCCCACGAAACCTTTCACAATTCGCATAACGCAAATGGCAATTTCTATAGTTCCGCAATCGCAGCGCGACACTTTTATTTCTTTTTCAAAATTCGATTCTATGCGCGTGTTACGAATCGTTTACAGATGTGTATGTGGAATACCCAATAATAATCATATGGATAAAAAGCAGAATGCACAGACGTAATTAACACGTATGTATATTGAAATTTCACTCTCATGAAACAGAGAACGAATCAGTTATTATTATCCATTGACGTTGATTCGAAAATATTTAATCATCAAACAATTAATTCCTATTGATAAATGGCGAGATATAACAAGGGACTTTCCATAATTGCTACTCATTCGGTCTTTTCGATGATTGAACACGTAACTTCCGCAAAATCTGTATAAAAATAATAAAATGAATTCCAGAGATTTTAAAAAGTTTAATAAATAAAAGTGGATCAACAAATTTGTCGTTCCATTGATGAAATAATTTGGTCATGCGGATATTATGTAAGCATCGTTTTTGCGTCAATATTCGCAGAGCTACAGAAATGAGAATTGATAAAATGATAATACGATTCCTATCGTTACTTTCATTACATTACCGCGCAATAAAAGAAATATTTTTTTTTCCTCGCAGACGTTTCTCGTGGCTCCGACGATCGGTGAATATTTTTTTCTCTCGTTGCATTCGTTTTTCTTTTTCCACTCTGCGAAGAAAAAAATTTATGCAAGTTGCAACGTCGTTTTGAGAAAACGTGTTCAATTCTTGTTACATACTCGACTGTCAGTAACATTCGACGGACACTGAAAGCTGTGTGTTCTTCTTTATGTCTTCATTTGATGAACAGCAGATTTTTTTCGAATTATAATTCGCTGTCATTCCAAGCAGTTAGTTCGATTGTCTATCTTAAACTTCGTGTTTTCGATTATGTAATTTTTTGCTCGTTATTAATATCTACAACGTTTTTCGTCGCAATACAAGGGTAGGAATGGAAGTCAGCTTCTTTCGCCTGAGCGTGGTGAATGATTATTGCAAAAAAAATCGATATTCAGAACACGAGGACAATAAAAATGCGAGCTTGAGAAGAGAAAAAAAAGTGAAGATTTATTTGTAGACGAAAGTGTATATAAGTTCGTGATTGCATGCTCTATAGAAAGATCGAAAGTAGAATTGATGAATACTCGATTCAAATTGTATCGATACTTGATGTTTATTGAGAAATATTACATTTTCAAGGTCAATCTGATAGCACTTGAAAATAAGATGCAAATATAGAAGAGAACAATCATTGACGGAAAAGCAGCCCAGAGATGAATGAAAATTTTTATTATTTCTTTGAAAATAATCTAATTGAATATTTTCGACTCGTTGATAAACAATTTCTTTTTTCGAAATTTGACTTTTGAGCTCCACAGCCTCGTTAAACTTCCACGAGGCAATTTACGAGCGCAAACGTGAATCTTGCTCAAACGTATTTGATAGATGTTATCGATTCAGTTGAACGAGAAAATTTACGACATTGATACTGATTTATTGACACGAAAATTGGATTCCATGGGCACGTGTTGAAAGCGTCTACTTCCCGCTATATTATTTTTTTAGAAAAATACAAAAAAAGTTGTTATTTTCCTTTGTCCACGTGTTCTTCAAAATTGCATTTCTTTTATTATAAATTGTTATCAATTTTTATCATAATAATCATTATTGTATGACATTTTATGTATATTCCAATAATGTTGTATTTAAAACACTTCATGTAGTTTTCATTGTATTTATTTTACTTTTCATTCCTTTTTTAGAATTACAAGGTGAAGGATGCAGGCAAAATAGTCATTTACGTAACGACCATGGGCATCGTGAGAGAAACATATTACGCGTGTTTAAAGATGCTTCAAATGTTGAAAACTCACATGGTGGTCCACGAGATACGAGACTTGTTCATGAGCAGAGATTTGCAAACGGAATTGAGAGACAGGATTGGTTGCGAGTCTGTCGAGGTACCTCAGCTCTTCGTCGACGGCCAATACATAGGGGTAAGTTTCCTTCGACAGCATTTCGCATTGGTGTGAAAAATTCTTTATTGAGTGAACATTTTCTCTCCATTAAACTTTCTCTTCATAGTCCATATTTTTTAATCACAAAAAAAGAATTTCGGAATTTTTTTTTCGAAATTTATAACATTGACGTTCAAAAAGAATCAACGATAAAAATTCGGTGCTTGAATTGAACTGTTATTGGCCATTTGTGAACTTTCCATAAAAAATTATATAAGTTTTGAGTATTTTTGAAAGAAATATCTTTTGATTTCAAAAAATTTTCAAAGAAAAAAAAATTTCTTGATTAAATGTAACAATACATATTCTACTTCTCACTTTGTTTCCTTAAAAAAATACGTAGAAAAATTTATCACCGACTTATTTTAGGTAACAATTTTATGGCTTATTGATGAATTTTCTTGTTTTTTTCAATTTTATTAGCTTTGCTGTTCACAAAGTTATTGTCAAAATATGTGCACAACTGATACATTTCTCATGCCTATGAATAGAAGACAGACAATGAATTTTCCCTTATCAACTATCCGTATACTATTTAAGAAGTTCAAAGCACTGACAAAACCAGTCAATAGAACTTTGAGCACTGACAAGAGCCATGTTCGCATATTCTTTGATTTTTATCATCAACTGTATTTTCCTTGGCGCAATTTCGGCTGAGAATAATGGTAAACAAATTTGTTCATTTTTTCAACATCTTCTATTCAAAAAATAGTAAAGCCACTTCGAAAAGACTAATTACAAGAATCATTGAAATTTTTATTCATAAATTCCAGTAAATTACAGAAAAATATAATTCTGATCTTGACTGAGATCACAATTCACATAAATGTATCAGGTGTTACTCTGATCCATAAATTCATCAAGCTAAAACTTCAGGTATTTTTGACAGAAAAATGAAATAATAGGAGATTTTATTTGAAATAACATACGATAGATTCTAGAATTTTAAACAATAAATTTCTTAAACGTTCATTTTTTTAGAGACATTGTATTTAAAACACATTTTTTTAAAGAAAAACAATTGAAGTATGTTTCTTCACACACACATTGTTGTTTAAAAAAATATGCTAATGTTAACCTGTCAGCATTGATGCTATGAAAATTCTCACACTGTTGTTTGAGAGATAAGAAAATCTTCCTTCCAGCATTTTTGAAAAATCACTTTAATTCATAATTATCTTTGATTTAGAAAGATAAGATTTTTTATTTGACGAAAAATGATGTAGATTTTTTTTTTGTTATTTTTTGCACAATCTGATATTGTTTGAAATTAAATTTTTGAATATTAAGGGATAAGCGGTTATTGCAACGAATCAAGAAAACACCATATAATAAGTTATGCTCCGGTACCGATCGAATGTTGCAACAACGAATCGATATGCGACAAATTTATCGGAGCGGGTGAAACGAAATACGGTCTGACAAATTCTCACCCCGAATACCCCATACGGCATTGCAGTTGTGATGAAAAACTGTTGGAATGTCTTCTTAAAGGTCTAGATGGTACTATCAATAGAGCTTCAGTTTTCTATCGTTTGTCAGAATATAGCTGCATTGATAGGGATCCTGCATGCACGCAGTAAGTTTCCTTTTCATTAAAGAAAGTTTAAAACTAAAGAATTTTCACAAAGAAGATTCTATTTTTTATCGTCCATAAGAGAATTTTATTGTTTTTCTACCAAAAATTTACATACATTATTGGATATATTTATTTATACGTTCATATGTTTTGTTTAATACAGAGACTGCGACGACAAGTACAAAATATATCCTGTACGAGAGAAGCTCTACTCCAAATGCTTGAAATTAAATTATAAAGATCCGGCAAAATCAGGATTGCAAGGTCTTTGTCTGTGAAGAATTATTTTAATGGATTAAACATTTATTTTCAAAAAATCACTTTGATTAATTATAAAATTGAGTGAATAAAAAATGTTTGCCTTCAGAGCGTCCAGAAACTTATTTCCATAGATATGATGTGAGCGTATTTGTGCATGAAATGTGACCAGCGAAAACGGTCGAACGAATTTACAAAAATTCACATCGATGAATCCACATTGAAATTTTCCACTTCGTATCGTTTGCAAGTAAAATCTTCCATGCTTGGAATTCCAGTGTCAAGTTCAGATGGGTAAATGGAAAATATTTCGATAAGAGTGAAAAATCCAGGAACAGAGGGTCGCATCGAATTCCCTATCTTTTGCTTCATCGCTTATTTTTGAAAATCGTATTGCTGGATTGTCATTCGCAGAGGTTTCCATTCGCCAGTCACAACGAGTATACTGTTACATCTTTTTTTAATCAATTCTGCGTCTTAAATAAGGCTCGTGAACCAATCGTCAAATATTTAGCGCCAGTCGGAAGTTCTTAAATTTACGATAAATTTATTTATAATTTGGAATAATCATGCACTCTCTCATATTGTTGGCAAGTAAAATTCAATTTGTAAACTTGAGAGTAATTATCAAAACTTTTGAGAGTATTTTTTTTTTGAAGTAAAATTACAGAATCGATTTGCGTTAAAGGAAAATGTGTCAAAATCCGTCAATCGTTTAGGATAACAAAAATATTCGTCAGTTTTAGCCTTTTTCGTCGAAAATGATGTTCTCTGGCAGTTGCAACCCAAAACTATATGTTTATTTAAAATCACCATTCTATACGATGGTTGGGTGCGGAGACTGTTGCTCACATTTACAATATTCTCGCATGAGGAGTTGTATAAAAATAAATTATCCAATATTTGAGTCATTACGAATTTTTATTCCTTAAATTTTTATCTACTAATTTGTGATGTACCGAAATATCACAGTATCTTTCTCCGCATAAGCTCGTGAATTTCTTTACCACTTGACTAAAATGTAATAACGAAAAAATACTAATCACGTTTCCTCGTGCATAAAAAATCAATTCGTGTGATTAAAAGCGAGATTTTTCATAAGGCTTCCAGATAGACAAATACCCATAAAAACTCGTCTCTCGTCACTATGCTGTCTCGTTTCGTGTCAGGAAAAAGTAAGAATAACATTTTTTCGTTTCGTCGTTTTTTTTCTACTGAATGTATAAGAGGCAGTGAAATGTCAGACATGGAATCAAGGACGAAAGCGAAAGAAAGAGACGCAATCGAGCCAATAATGTGTGCGCAACTCTTCTTTGTGTTTCACGCGAAACACCTACTTGTAACCTGCGAGATCGAAGTGTAAGATGTATAGAAAAAAGTAAAAAATCTAAAGTTATAGAGAAAAAGAGAGATAGAAAATATGGACTATGAGGAAAAGAGAAAAATGTGTACACAAAGGAAGAAAAAGCAGCAATGACAGTTCAAAACGATGAACTTTTTTACAAGTGTAAATTTACTGACATATGCATGCATTTGAAATCCTTTCATCCTCGAGTATGCGAAAATGTACATTAAATGCGTGAAAAGAAAAACTGCATTCCTATCCGTTCGCGTCACATATTGTTATTCTGCACTCGGTGTTCGCGTAGAAAATGTGTATACAGTAAAACATAATACTGTAATAATTCATACAGTTTGACCCACAGATCTTCCTCTGCTTGTTCACTTTTTTTTTCGTTCAAACTCGTCTCTCGGTGTGTCTCGTCCGCGCCTGTTTTTCATCATATATGGTTCCATTCGTTTCTATACCACCACTTATCGTTCTATCGCGAATGTCAACGCCAACTCAGTCACGCGATTTTCCTACTTTCAGCCGAAAAGATGAAACAATGGATGAAAATCTCTTTCTCGACTTTTTGAAGCGTTGAAAAAATTGTTAAGGTCGATGAACGCATGACAAAATTTACAAGTGGTTGACGTAATACAACAAATGGAAAATAATTATTTGGAGTCTGCGAGTATATTATTTAATACGAAAAACGTGAATTTTGATATGTGTAGGGGAAGGGGGGGCAAAATGGGGTACTTAAGAAAAATTTCCGATTCCACTGGTTTAAATATGCTGAATTTTTTGTTTTTTAATCACAATTGAAGGAAACA
>JAPYYX010000620.1:0-46458 GCA_030522605.1 Cremastinae sp. B BG-2022a | reverse complement strand
AATTTTTTGGGTGGCCCGTCGTGCCCCACATTTTCGAGTTTTTATTTTTGAACGGACGCAGCATATCAACACCGAATACGTGTTCAGGGACTAAAAAAAGTGGAATGCACGAAAAAAACTCGAATTGCGAGCACTTTTTCCTTAAGTGGCCCGCCATGCCCCTCACTCCCCTATATAAAAGTAAAAAAATAGTTTTTTTTAAATATCGCATCCGCTCGGCAAATATACCTCGAGTCTTTGACATTGTTCTGGATGCCGAACGAGCACTTTAAAAAATAGACCATTTAAAAGGTAGGAACCTGAATTTGATCGAAATCGGAAACGTTACGTCATGATGGAAATTGGTAAAGCGGAGTCGTAGCTTCGGGAAACGCAGATCTGTAACCGAATTTTAACAGAATTTTTTCCAGCAAACGCCAAGTTCATTTTTCCTTTTGAAAGATTGTACAGACCGGGGAGGAAAGAGAATCGAGTTAAATGTCGCAACGGCTAGACATTCATACACCGTCACATACATATCTCATTCCGGAATGGACAAATCGATCGCATCGTTTCTAATTGAAATTACAGAGTCGCGTAGCGGTTGACCGAGGGCTCCAATCTCAACGAAATCCGATAAACCTCCAATTTCATTTCCATCGATCGGTAAACTGGACTTTCCGTAGGATGCATATCGAATTTTTCCCCCATTTTTCCAGGCATATGCTCTTGCGTAAGTTTTTTTCTTTGACTTTGATTTCGTATTTACTTCAAAAAATCTTCCACGAGAGACGGAACTGAATGAAAATAAATGAATTTAGTCACGAATGAAGCAAAATGTTCATAATCTATTCAGAATCTCAGAAGCTCAATTACATTCCAAACATGACAGTCCTACTTTGTAAATAAAAAAAACACGCTCTTCTGTCTCTTTGATTCGATTTACATGATTCGACTTTATAAATAATTTGAATATGCCGGACTTAGACTAATTAAGAATCGATCGTCTAAATATTTATATCATTTGTCTGACGGGAAAGATTGTCATGGCAAATTGAACATTTTTTCGTTCTCCTTCTAAATTTATGATTTCTGATACGAAAATAATTTCTTGAATAATTGTTTTTTTTAAAGTTTATTTCGAAATATTCGAGAAAGTTTCCTTGTCAATTTATTTTTAAAAAAATGTTTTCCTCTTTTCGTGAAATTTCGTAGTTCATGATGTCCAACTGTAGAGGACGTTCTATAGCAACACCTTTGAGAGTACTTACGAAAGATCGAGCAATTTTGCTAACGATCCTCGACGCGCCATTTCTCCAGACAGGTCACCCAGAAATAAGTCAAGTAATTCTATTGAACTTAAGCTTTCATTGATCAATACTCAGTCGCGACTAATCGCCCTTCCTCGCTCCAGTTATTTATTTACTTCTCCAAGCAAATTTACGAAACAGTTCATCTGTTCGATTTCCGGTTATTGGTTTTTAAAAACAAATATAAAACCCCATAAAAAAACATGCAAATTTTTTTTCCCAATCGTTCTACACACATTTTTATTGGAAGGGCGAAAATTTGATTTTTAAATTCGCATGAAACATGCCAGAGGACTAGTCCGTGGATTTTTAGCCATCGGTTATTTTTTTCCACTCTTATTGGAAACGCGAATGAAGTTTCCGCCGGAAATCGATGGCTTACGACAGTTTTTCCCCCATCTCACAAGATTTCGAGTGTGTACGCTAACTTCGGTGGCTGAATAGTGGAAAATTTTCTCGATTCTGAAAGGAATAAGTTTTCTCGTCGTCATGCCAGAGGATGGAGAGTACACATGTACGTGCACATAACTTCGGCCACGTGAAATGTTCGCCATGAATCTTTCTTTTTCATCCCCCATTCGTCGCACGCCCCGAGATCACGCAATTGAGAAGTATGGACGGAAAAAAAAGGAAAAACGTCTCGAGATTACCCGAGACTTCTTCTTTCTCCGGTTCTTACACTTTTAGTCGTTTACCAGCATCGAGGATTGCACAACTCCGCGGAACTGTATTCCTACCTATTTTCGAGATATCTCTCGAGTCAGCTGTTTCACTTCACTTTCTTTACTCGCGGCTCTTTTGCACCATTTTTTTACTCCCATTTGACTCCTTCTCTCATCATTCTTCGTTTCTTGCGACTCCGGCTATCACCGTTGTTTTCAACTATAAAAAGCTCAGGCGCTCCGCAGGACATCATCAGCTATCGTAATATTTTCCGAGAGTAAGAAAATTTTTGACGGGAGCTTTATCAAACTTAGCAGATAAATAATTGAAATGCTTGTTTAATTTTTCATGAATTTAGTGTCTATAAAGAATACTTGTCAGCACAGCCAATATTGCAAAATTGATGATTTTGAAAGTTGATTCAAATTTTTATTTAAATCCAATTTTCACTCTATGGGGAATATCGAACGAGAACGAAATTTGCATCTGTGTGAATCATTCGAGGATGAACTTGGAGTGCACTTTGCTTCCGATCCCTTTGTTCAAAATGCTCGATAACTTCGTTGGAAAGGGTTGTAATAACGTTAGGTAAGTAGTTAAGCGTAAAGGTGGTCTGAAAGTATTCGTCAGGGCACATGTATGCATATTTCCGTCAACGAGCACGTGGTCCATCACATAGAGAGCCAATTGAAGACATTTTATGGAAACGCAATTATTTTTTTATTTTATTTTTTTATACTTCAGTTAAAAACCTTCGCATGTTGATAAAATGTTCAATAATTTTTAAAAGCAAAGTGCATCGATGCTCTTCTTTTTACAAATGGATGCAACAGAAAAAACCGAAAGAGATCCATCAAAAAGTTGTTCCGGTGATTATAATCCAGGAAACGAGAGACTTTTTTTATTCCTCTTATCTTTCTTTTCTTAAACGAATTTGAAATCCTGGATGAAAGCCGCTCGCTCTTCACTTATCACGATCCATCTCTCGTGTATCTATAACCGGAAAAGTTTTTCTATAGAGGGTCAATAAGCTTCGGTACGCTATTAAATTAGTGGAACGTGTCTAACTAAATATTTTAAGTAAAAAATTTATTTTATTTTATTTAAAATTAAAAAGTAATCTCTGTGTATTGTAATTTCAAAAATTTCAGAAATTCTTTTTCAAATGTATATCTTTGAGACAGTGAAAAGTTTTAATAAAATATTTTATTTTAAATATAAAAAAAATTGTTGAATATAGACTTCTGTTTCGACAAAACCCATGTAACCCGTTAAAAAGTGTTTGTTAGTCGAAATATGATGAGAGTTATTTTTATCGATTCTACAGACAGCGACGAGACTCCCAATTTTCAGGTTAACGATATCCAAGAATCCAAGGGAAGGAACTCGCGTATAGTCGAACAAGCACACGGCTCGCGCGCATACCTCCGACAGTAATATAGAAGCGTGAACAACTTTGCTTGGAAAGTTTCGACGTTCGGATGCTGTTGGCTCCCTACAAAGATGATACTCGCGACTTCCGGTCTCGGAGAGCATATATGAGAGGTCAGCCAGTTAGAAATAATTTCTCATCAGGACGACGAGCGTTCCTTTATTCTCAGATCGACGTCTCATTCACCGTTCTATCAATAATTCATTAGCTTCTTCCTGCACAGTTTCGTGATTCGGATTCTCATCATAGTTCAATCAACCTTTTTGTCCTCGATTTACATCGATACAAATTTTAGTTTTTTGATAATATAAAATGTTACTTTGTGAAATTATGCGATGTTAACAAAATCTGGTTACGTCAAAATTTTCTTTAATAAGAATTCGTGCAGGGTAAAAATTAAATACAAAGATTTTACTTTTTAATTTTTATTTTAACAAAATCTGGTTATGTGGAAATTTCTTTTATTAGCAAAACAATTTATTTATCTAAGGAAATTTTAAAACTCTGACTTTAGTTCACTCAATGAATTCTATGACATTTTTCTTGCAGTGTATTTTCTTTATTTATCTTTTTTAGCTTGTATCGAAATGATCACGGAACATTACTGAGCTTTTTCAGAAAGATGAAAGAGCATCCTATTTCTTTTTATACCACGAAAATGTATACAAACAAGCTATTTTCTAGTAACGATGCAAAGGACCATGCTTTCGAGACTTCCGTATACTCAATGGCTGCGTAAAAATCTCAGTGATACGACATTTTGAATAACGCTACAAAATGTTACGTACCATCTTCCCTTTTTTCGTCCTCTTCTCGCGAGATTCGCCCTCGAGGTTGTCTTCCTTTCTTTATTTTTCTTTTTATTCTTCGCTTTATTTTTTACTCGCTGTATAAGGCGCAAGACCGGGGGAAATTGAGGACTGGAGTTCTTCGTTCGCGTCGTTACATCCACGAAACTATACCAATGCGTCGAGCTTGGAAAACTTTTTTCCCCCCTCGAGCGATTTTCCATTTTCATGACTATATGCATTTTCTCTTTCTCTATATCTCTCTTTCTTCCTCCCACACACAGGTTTGGTAAAAAAAGCTTTTTTCTTCTCAATTCTGTCACAGTCTATTTCTACTTTTCTTCAGTCTTTTTCTTTCTCCGTTTATTCCAAACCATAACCCGTTGACTTGATGTTGCGAATAACAGCGTGATCGTCCATTTACGAAAGCTAAATTAAGACAAATATTTGTACGAGTTGTAACATTTAATCTTCTGTTTCAACAGCAAAATAGAATGAATTGTCAATTTGTAAATCGTACAAAATTTGTAAGGAAAAGAATATAAAACTGTTGAAGAAAAATAATCGTGTAAAAATCGTTTGTTCATTTCGAAATTCTTTTTCGAAGACTGGTTATGGTCTTTGTTATCCTATCACGAGCTGCCTGATTTATTTAACGCAAGTCGGAAGTTCAATTATAGCTTCTCTTTAAATTTACTGCTAGGGCTAAAACCCTCTGTCCAATATTTCTTTCACGGATCATCCCTCGGTATTTCCTGGGGTGACATCGAATTCATTACTATTGCCAGTCCAATGCCAACCCATTCCACTCACGTTTATAAAAAAAATGTCGTACACAACATAAAAAAATATCGAAACGATATTCTTCAAATGCGGTGATCAGATCTTGAAATAAATTTCGAAACAAAATTGTTAAACATAAAAAGAAGTTTCTTAAATATAAAATTACATTTGTAATTACAGTGATGATATTTTCTTAGTCCTCAAAAATTAAAAATTTACTGTTTTTGAATTATTTACTTTTTAATGCAATTGTAAATTCTCATTAACTCCAGTACTCGTGACAATCTATATATTTTTATAAAAGCTTAAATTAAAAAAAAATAAATTTAATTTCTCATGTGTAATAATTTTTTCTCTTCCGATCTACATGAATAAAATTATCATTTTTTAAAAATATACACGATAATAAATTTTCACTTTATGATGGTAAATTCTCATAAATTCCGATACCCTTGAATTAGTGAGTAATTGTCCAAGCCGTTTGCTCATAGATTTTATTTCGGTAGTTGAGGAGAGAGTCGAGTTCGTTAAAGAAAGCACACATCTACTCGAATATCCGAGCAACGAGCATCAAATCGCGCCCCATGGTGTATCTCCTTGCCGCCTACCCGATTTCTCCCTTGTTCGTCAGCCCCTCGTTTCGGCCGTTATGGACTGGAAACAATGGCACGATGATAGTGCGGAGCACATCGTGTCATGGCTCCCTCGCGAGATATCGGATAACCCGACTAGGTTTTGTGGTCCGGATTCCGGATACGCATACCGTACACATCTATCGTGACAATTAATATCGGTGCGATATGGCGACCGCTACGATTATCACCGACACAACTCATTATCGCGAGCGACAGGCGTAAATGTTCGCAACGAGCAATACCAAAGCCTGTAATTATTTCACTCGAGGATTTCGGCCAGGCCAAATTGTACGTATGAACAAACAATAATTCGTGTTAATAAAAATCCAATAGTAATTTTCAAATGAACCAAAATGAAAATAAATAACAATATGCTATCGCCTAGAATACCATCTTATTTTTTACAAATTGATATCAACAATTTTCGATCAAATTTGTGATGCTGCGTTGATTATAATTATTGAAAAAAACGACTATAATTACAAATTTAATTTTATACTTAAGAAACTTCGTTTTTTAGGATTATCAATTTTTTGAAAAATTAATCATACTGTATTCTACGTCTGTGATTTACAATTGGGTCAGCTCACATGTACGAACAAACAATAGATTAATAAAATACGAATATATTAATGGGAATAAAGCGAAATAAAAATGAATACGAAAGTAATTTGACCTATAATTCTATCTTTATTATTTTCTGTATTTTATTAAATTTTTTAATATTTTTGCAATGCAATATCAATATTGACACGAATTAATTTTTAACTAGATTAACCATTTCACATTTTACGTGCATCACGAAATTTGATATAATAATAAATGGAATCATTTTACGAACAAATCGAACTACTGCAGAAGTTAAATATTAAAGTCTGACCCAACAAAGGAAATCGAACCTAGTTAAATATTCAATGGAATTCTTGTATTTTAACATCGTCTGCAGAAAATTGAAAGTTGTCAAACAAAGATGAAATTATATATGTACAGAGTAAAAACAAATTCTCGGATTTTCGCAACGATTTAAAAAAAGGAATAAAAATTAAAAATCTCTTAATCAATATTTCGCATTAAAAGATTATTGGTAATAGAATGAGTGATCCAAATCATTGGAGTATCCTCCGTTATCGATACTGACATAAAGTCTTCTCAAACAACGGAAGTTCGCGTCTGCATCTCGCTCCGATGGAAAATCGATTGACACGAGTCATCCGGCTCATTGATTGTGTCAGGTACGAGAGCAGGGTGCGTGTATGCGTAGCTCATCTGTGCGGCTCGTAGCCTTGCACACTTCATTGATTCTTCGCGCAAATTAACCAAAATCCAGAGTCTACACCCGCTCGAATACTCGTCAAGCAATTTCCACCGAACTTTCGCCTGTCAGACGCAAGAAAAAGCTTCACGATGAAGAACAGCGCTGCATCGACAAAATTAAATGAAAAAATTGAAAAATCTCATTTTTTAGATTTAAACAAACATCTAAAAGTTACAATGAGAAATAAAATGAAAAATAAATTATAGTTCGACAGTCGTTGTTTATCAAAAACGAATTATTTTCGTTCGACGAGCTCTCCGCAGGCGTTTTTACTTTTCATTAGATCGATTCAGTAATTTTCTCTCAAGCTCATAAATTTGGAGGGCCTGCAACGGTGTCCCCGTTTCAGTGTTTCTCGTAACTCCTTTCCTCCCGTCTCGCTCTATCCAGAGGTTACGGGTATTAGTTTCTCGCAGTCTGGAGCGTCTCCAGCGAGCAGGAGCGCTGGTGCTCGAAAATGCGAGACCTGGACCGAGGATTTAACGCTTAGAGCCAATTAGCCAACTTATAATTAACGCCCCTCTCACGTACCGTGTTCATCAAGCTCGTTCCCCGAGACATCCGTGTGCACGTGGTCGTCTCCGTGTCTGTGCATGTTTGTTTACGTCCCTATCTCTATATCCTATAAATGGAACGTACTATTTGTCCGCTACACCGTTAAGACAAACTTTCAACGCGCCAGGATTACGCCTATTCCTGATTAGTTCAATGCTCCGATAACTCCGAGACTTCTACGTTGAGACATTGCGAAATTCAAAGAGAAAACTCGATGTACGATTTTTCATCCATATTTTTATTTTAATTATAATTACGAATAATTGAGACGAATTATAATTCGTCTCAACATTCATCTACCAAAACTTCACTCGAATCATCATCGAATCTCTTCTCCTTCCCAACCCCCATAATAATTTCTTACGTACCTAATTTTGCCTCCCCCCCATAAGTAGCGAAATTTATTTTTAAAACATCTTTCGTTGACCTTTTTTGACTCGAGAGAGAAAAATATAGAACTGGGAGTAACGACCTCATCTGTCTCGCGAAATTTGAGATCGTACACAAACGTTGAAATCCAGAGGAACTCACCGAAGAGTAAATCGATACTCATTCCGGAGTGCATTCCTTTCGGAACTGAAAAGATATCGTGCACATATCGCGTTCGCTGCTCGCGCTCTCGCTCGTGTTCGAGGCGATGATACATGCTCCGTTGGATTGAGAGAAGAAAAGTGCAAGAATGAAGGATCGAGGGTGGGAGAAAAAAAAATTCGACCTAAAGATACGGATATGTCTTGAGTTTCCCCCTTTTATGCCCTTCTCAAGTTCATTCCCGAGTGTGTACACACGATATTTCGATTTGCACTTTGCGTTACACTGTTTTTACTCCCCAAACAATAAAGTATTTCATTTTTGATGGAAAAATGGTATTTTTCGAGTCCCACTCTCTGAGGCTCATAGATCCGTTCATCAAGCTCCCAGGCATATTACTTTTTAGTTGTCCAACCGAATTGCTTCGAGATTACATGAACTTTTAAGGGTATTGTATATATTTTACGATTCGATAGATCACGGACCGAGCCCATTCGGCTTGACCCAGAAT
The DNA here is from genome assembly GCA_030522605.1 of Cremastinae sp. B BG-2022a. Lineage (NCBI taxonomy): Eukaryota > Metazoa > Arthropoda > Insecta > Hymenoptera > Ichneumonidae > Cremastinae sp. B BG-2022a. The sequence continues at coordinate 37,956 of JAPYYX010000620.1, read as the reverse complement.
TTCAAAATTGTGGAGGGACTCGAAGCGTCGCGCAGTGGAGGGTTACTGCACCCATAACCGGCGTACAACCTCTCCGCATTCCACAATTGTACAACGTCCTCGCTCGAATCGTTCGTGCATTACAGTTCGGATTAATTGACGTTCTCGCGAGGTCGTAGATCGATTAACATCCGCCACTGATACACGAACGATTTTCTGGATACGCGTCAGCCCCGGGTCGTAGAAACATTTCTAGCCAATTAAGGGAGTTAATTATCAAACACGATTTATGGAATATTCTCTGTTAACGGATAAGGAATTTTACGTTTTATTGATTCTCAGAAACGGCTCCAGGAGCAATAAGATCCAAATATCAACTGTAATAAATTTAAGAGCCGTCTGCTTCAATTTCTTTAGTTTGATTAGTGCAATAATTAATAAAGTTCGTAAATTATCTTCAAGTTTTAAATATTTCATCACGCTGTCAATTTTATATATTGATTCTTCGAAATGGTCCAAGACTTTGTACAGAGCGGAAATGATTCCTATTCGTCAATTTGTTTTATTAACGAATCAAACGTGTCCCGACGATTACTCTTCACAATTAAGAGGGAATTGATAAAATAGACGATCTTATATTGGCGTTATTACGAGTTCTGGTTAGCCGAAACAGATAAAAGTCGCTTTTACTCGATTTGCTCTCTACTCGTTTCATTAACTCGGGGATGCTTAACGAGCCGGACAATTATAGCGACGTAATAGCCGTCTTGCACGCGGCCAACAGTCTCTTTCGACACGATGATGGCAAATTCAACTCTTCTGATCCAAATCGATTTTTTCCTCATTTGGATTATTTTTAAAAATTCACTACAATTTTTTTTTTCTGCAACTTATTTATTTTTTATAGAAAACAATGTTATTCTGGACTAATAACAAAAAAAATATACAGGAAAATCAGAATTTTGATTAAAAAAGAGTTTAAAATATTCTCGACGGAAAAATCGTTCTTTAAACATTAAGAAAAAAAAAAAGAGTAATTTCACTTGCATCCCAGGAGCAAGTGCTTGTATAGATAGGAAAATAGAGAAGCTTGAAGATTGGAAAAGCTTTGCCGGAAGACTGACAAAAGAATAGCTGCCAGTATAGTTATACGTCATTCTCATAGTCGCGAAGGAAAATAATGGAGAAAAAAGGAAGAGGGAGAAGAGTAAGGGAGGAAGAGGAGGAGAAAAAAGTTTTACACTCTGGAACGAAGTTTTCACGTTGGGAATTTGGCGAGGCGTTCCGCGCGTAAAATCCGATACGGCCGCGACTCAAACGTGAAAGAAGCGAAAGCTTGTGTGTCGCTAAATGAAAGACGGAAGAGGAGGAAAAAAAGTGAGGAGAAAGTGACAGAGTAAGAGCCGGCTGAGGGTGAAATGGGGTTGATGGAGATTTTGGTTCCGAGCACTCTTTTACGACGGATTTCGCGAACAAAGCTCCGCTGGCCCGGCGCGGCTCTTTACAGTTTCGCGGACCGAGAAAGTCATGAATAGGGTGTGAATCTCTCGTAAGCAGAGGAAAAAGATGCTGAGAAAACAAGACGAGTGGAATGTATGAATTTTTTAGATAGTGTAAATCGTTACAAGTTTAAAGCGTTCCGGATTCGGAGATCGTAATTCTTTTTTATCTTTACTTACATTCGTTGTCCTAGTTTTTCTTTCCATTAACGCGCGGAGGACTCATTAGCATTCAAGTCACTCATTTATTTAGGGATGTACGTACAATCCCAGACAAAGGTAATTTTTTCATGTTGAACAAAAGTTCGAAAGTGCACGAAATGTTGCGTTACGTGATTTATGATTTCTTCTTTAGAATTTTTCTTTTCTCTCGCGTTTTTAACTCTGTTTATTGTTAAAAAATAATCAAAGCTAATTGAACAATATAAATTTTAAACAAATTAAATAACTTTGTAACTATGTTATCAATTTTTTTCTGTACCCACAAAAAATCTACGAAATGCGTAGCTAAATAATAATTTCGATTATTTTTTTCGATAACATCTTCAATCTTTCAGTTCGTTAAAATCAATAATCTTCAATTTTTATTTTCAATTCTTTTGTCAATGAATTTATAAAAATCGGAGAAAAGAATATTGAATACTCTTGTGTTCGACGTTTTGCTGATCTTCGAGATAACGATAATCGTCCAAGTCAATTTAAAGTTTGTTGCGATCGAGTCGGGACAAGAGTTAACAATCGCGACGGGAAAGTGAGCAAAGGGGATGAGAGAAAAGGGAAAAAAAAGGAACGATCGATTTACCTCTTGGAGTTTGCTCGTTCCACGCAGTGAAAGCTTTGCGCGAGCGTGTACAGAGGCGGAATACTTTGTCGAAAGAAGAGTGTGGAGATTTTATCGAGCTTGGGTTGGAAAAAGCTTGTGGATACGCGAAAAGAAGGGGCTTCGAGGGTGAAAAGCGTTGAATTATTTAGCAAAGTGACTCGCGGATCTCGAACCTCGGCGTGTTGAGTTTTCACAAACTGGTGAGTTTACTTCTCGTCCCTTTCCACTCCGCGGCTTCATAACACTTCGCGATGAAAGAGACCCGAGTATTCGCTTACGCCTCCCGAACTCTCATCCCTTACCGGAAATTCAACTTTCGTCCTTCCCTTTTTTTCTTCTCCGACGTAAGATCGAACCGACTGAAAGAATGCCACTGAGAGACAGCTCGATCACAATTTATTTAACGTCTGTTAACGGCGAGAGATAACAGAAAATTGACACTGATTTCAATTTTCATAAGCTCGTTATCTTACCATTGAATAATTCAGTTTATATACATGACATATTTTAAAAAATATTCCTCGTTAAAAAATTAAAAATAGTAATAACTATTTGATGTTAACACATCTTAACAATAAATATTAATATTCAACCACAATAACGCAACCACATCAATATTAATTTAACAAAATATTTTTTATTGTAATGCAAATAACGCATTAACACTGAAAGTTCATATACGAATGAGAGAAATAAGAAGAAAGCCATCCCGCAAGGATTCGTCGAGTTCGTCTCTCGTCACACCGAAACGTCAGATTCACCCCGCATGCGGGAGGAGTGCACTTCGAATTTATTTATGTACAAGCGCGAGTAGACGTAAAAGTATGCAGATATAGAAGTGGAGTCTGCATTATATGCATAAACAAATAGTGCACCTGGTGAGAGCAGGTAGACGCAGTTGGTACGCCCGGAGCTCTGGACGGCGCGTTAACATAATAATTAAGTGCGGTTCCGACGTTGAATTAATTCGTCCACAATGGCAACGGAGAGACTCCCGAGGAGGGGATGAGAAACAGAGCCTGTCTCTTTTCCTCTTTCTCCTCGCTCTCGTTCTCCTTGCACGTACACTCGGCTTACTTATAGTTGTATTTATTCCTGTGCAATTGTATTCCCAACGTGTTTGCGAGTACGTGTGTATCTTCGGCCCGGCGCGGGGTTGGGGGCGCCGACGTTGAAATAATAATTCACCACCGGCTGTTTGCTAACGAGGTTGGACGCCGCGAGGGAACTCGTGATTTTAACGCTCCCGGTTTACTGGCTCTACGCACTCTTCATTATATACGTATAATAGATCCAGCAGGAATAGTTTTACTCCGAAAGCGAGCGGGCTATCCCAGCCCTATATATTAATGTTGGCTATTTTAAATGAAGGAGAAACCCGGGAGTGGATGATACTCGAGAACGTTTGCCCAAGTCATTCGCTTCGTTAAGGACGCATTCTAAAAATGAAAATCGGAGAATAACTTCTGAATTACTGCGCGCTGTTCATTTTTGGTTCTGATTTTATTAGCTAATTTCGCAAATTATTTTAAAATAGGATCAAAATTTGATTTTATATCGTAACAAGATCAATTTTGGTGAAGCACGTTATCGAACGAATTTGGTGCGGAACGTTTTATAATTAAAATTTTCCGTGCATGTTCATCAAGAATGAGGGAAGAAGAGAAAGAACGAAGTTTCCGGGACTGGAAAACGATGCGCGCTTTCTCTCCGTCGCGACGGTAATTCGGCTATCTTTCTTTTTTTTCCCCCCCCCATTCTTGAAACATTGCACCCGCTTGAAATCCCAGCTGCATCGAGGGCGAAAACTGGAAGGGCGAGTTAAAATCCAGAAGTCCCGAAAATACAGTCGCGCAGTTCGTTCGTCTCGCTCGGAACTAAATTTTCCTCCGGTGCGGATGAGAGCTCTTCGCGCGAGAAGGAACCACCGCAAGCTTTTATCGCCCGGGTACTTTGGTACCCGCCGTAGTTTAACGCCCTTTAACGTCGACGTATTTCCATCCCTCGCTCACTCCTCTCTCTACTCGTCCTCTCATTTTTCTTCTCCTCTCTCTCAATTTTTCTTCTCCCTTGATTTTTCGTCTCTCTCATCTATCCGTGCTTCTACATTTACAGTCGATCACACGTTTTATCGTTCCCTATTTCAGGAGGTATATAGATATGTGTAGGTCATACCGAGCTGCTCTCTTTAGTACCGCGGATCTTCTGCCTCTCGTTTCGTCCTCACGACGCTACCCCGGCGCTATCTAATACTCTCCTTATTTCCCTTCCACGTACACGCGCACGCGATTCAATATAAATAACACGGCGCAACACGCGAGCAAAGTTTTTAGCATCCTGCTGCATATACACAGTTTCGAGTTACCATTATCTCAAAATACGCGAATTTTATCCGATTCACCTGCCTGGATTTACTATCAAGCGTGTTCCGGGACTTCGCATCCTTCTCCTTACATCAAAAACCTTCCTCGATTATTAAGTCATTTTATTTTTCATTTTAACCGTCGTAACTTAAGCTCAATTTGGTACTTAAATAAGCTTTACTGTACTTTGCGACTAATGAGATATCAATTTTCGTTTTTAATGACATTTTTTTCCTACGTAAAGAAATGATGATGCGTTTTGCTAATCTTTGATCTCATCAAGCCGTTTCAAAACTGTCACGAATTCAAGTTGTCATTGCAGTTTTCACATCGTCAGAATTTTTTTACTCACTATTGAGATGTGGATGACCAGAGAGTGAAATTAATAGTCTGAAATTCTATTCTTATTTGATAATTCTTTTTTAATAATAATTGAAAGTGGATGCATTGAACAGATTGATCTTTACTTTATGAGACTTCGATGTGGAGTTCCTTGTGACGACAATAATTATTGTTTAATTAAACTTTAATTAATTCAGTAATAATTTTTATCAAAGAATAATTATCAATTATTCCAACACTCACTTCTAAAACAGTATCATAAAAAGTATAAAATCATCGATGAAAAAGAATCGTCGATTGTTTAATTATAGAGGCGGAAGTATGGAGAGTAAACTCGCATTTACAGGTGTCGTATAAATGTGCTCGAGCAACGTGTATTATTGCGAGGGTTGCAGCATCGTTATGCACGCTCAGTTATAAAGAGGGGAGTGAACGGGTAAGGTGTGCGCAAGAGGTATAAGGAAGGGTATGGTACGAAGTATAAAGTTCACGGGCGGAAAAGGGTGCGGACCCTGACGGATATACACGGACGGAGGTGAACACGCCGCTTTCACGGTTATCTCCGTGTTGATGTACGTTCCTTTATATGCGCGTGTACATTCGCTGCACACGTATACTCGCTCTCTCTCTCTCTCTCTCGCTCTCGCACGAGATTCCATGAACCGTGCAATCAGCAAACTGAGTTAGAGAGCTAGCCTCGTAATCACAATTAAGCCATCACCGTGGCGTTAGACAGCTAGAATTACGGTAAACTGGGCCAGAATGCAGCGCACTGCCAACCCTTCGCATCCATCCACTACTCACTCTGTTTTTGTTTGCGCAAACACATAGGGTCTGGATATTAATTAAAATCAAAAATAATTGTAATGATGTTTGTTTTACCCTTCTTCTCCTTCTAGACGAGTCATGATGATTTCTTCATAGGTCTGAATAGAAGTCGACGATGCAATAGAGCCTTTGGATGTTGAAATTCAGACCCTCATAATGTGACAGTTTGCTCAGAGGTGATCATTTTCGATATACCAAAAGTTTACAGCATATGAACATGAACTTTATGACTGTGATGCTTTTTATTTGGGATTTAATAGGAACCACGTCAAACAGTGATCATGAAGTCATATTTGAGGTGCTGAGAAGTTATGCTGACGTTGAAGGGTTTTTTAAAGTTGATTTAAACGAGACGTAATTGCATTTTTGATGGTACCCGTATAGTAATAATAACTAAAAGTACTGCAATGCTAATAGTAATCATCAGTTTGAAGTGGATTACTTTTCCTTAGAATCTTTCCGATTTTGATGTTTCTCCAAAATATTCACGAAGTCTTGATGATGAAAGATTGATTCGTACCTCGTCGCATTCGTTCTCTGAATGTCTCATTAAAGATTCGTTACTTTTCAGGATACTAAAAAATGTACTCGGATTCACCACTCGCGGCTATATATCTGACCCGGATATGTCAACGCATCAGGATCTTCGGTAATTGCATACTGTCATGTATGCACCTTCGAATGCATCCAAGTATATCTTCTCGAAGATTTGAATTATAAATCCATATACGTTATGGATATTGGATCCTTGTTTTATTAACCGCAACCGTAAATTGAATTGATCCAATATTCTCACCATGTACTAAAATTTAACGTCAGCTCGCCAAACCTTGCTCCATCTCTTCAATACGTATACAGACAGTGGTGACACTCGATATTGGAACAGCTCTGCTCAATATTTTGTTTTTTTTTGACGTAAATGAGGATGCATTAAAATTTAATTGCTCCTAATTTCTTGACGACATCTCTGGAGTAACATCTGCCGTCATCAAAACCTATCAATTGTTCATTATTCGGAAATTGAAAATCGTTTGATTCACCTTATCACTATGTCAAATTAATCAAATTATCTCTATGTCAAATTAATCACCACTGTTATTATAGCCATATACGTAAGCAGCTAATGTTTATCTCCATTCTACTATGTCATACGGCTTCTGATATAGATTGAAGTTAATCACGAGAGGAACTGTTAATAACGAATAAACAAAATCAAATAATTAATCAACTCGTTGATATTTTCTTCTTATCGCATTTTAATTACTCAAAATGGAAATGGCAATACCGAAGCAATATTTCCATGCCACTAGAAAGCTCGAAAAGTCGATAAATACTTTCTTAGCGTCGATCCTTCATTAACCTCGTTCTCAACTGTCAAATAAATTTTGCTCAATCCTCCTATCACGTTCTTTATAATGCAATCGTTTTGCTAGGTTTTAACCCCGTTTCGAAGCTGTAACTCAGAGCGAACGTCTAACTGTTCCGAGAAAGAGATGAATGGCTATTCACTTTACAGGATGATGCGTATCTAAGCCACGGATAATATCGATTATGCGATTCGCAATTTATACGCTTTTCACTGAAATTTCTAACAAATTTCAAACACCCTGATCATTTAATAACTCTCGCGTTCCATTTCATCAACAAAAAATTGTATTTTCAATTTTTTAACTACATCTTTCCGAACAGATGTTTTTTTTTAGAGATCTGGAATAAATCGATAGACCGTTAAACAATATTGTAAGCCAAGTTTGGCAAAGTGGTCCGATAAACATTTTTATACGGATAAGCATGTTTCCGGGCTACTCTTGAAGATTTATAGATATATTTTTTGATCCTTTGAAGGATTTGCCGGAAAGCTTATATCGTTGCAAGAACGTGTCCCAATTGCACAAGAAAACTCCGACGCGTGCGAACTCGAGGAGAAACTTTCGGATAAAATCTACAAGGACATGTCGTCACGTACTTTTCCGTCACATATATATTAGATACGAGCTAGAAGACCGTCAATTTTCAGTCATACATCGTTTAAAACTGTGAAGTGTCCTCTCCCATTCTTTTATTCATTTTTTTTCCAGGTGACCTTACGTAAAATTGTCGCATTTTCTAATATTAAATAGTAAAATTGCAACCAACAAAGGTGCAGCACTCAAAAATGTTACGAAAATTATTCAACAACATTTTTGGAATATAAACTAAAAATTTATCAGTATTTATCAATTAAAAAGTAATAAGATTTTTTTCAACGTAAGATAATAGTTTTAATATATTTTTCTTAGCTCTAATGCATGGATAATATCTTTCGAGCTAACTTCTCATCGTCGAAATGGATACTATATTTTGTTTAGTTAATGCATGTACGTTTTCCATTCTATTCTTGGTAAAGCTTAAGGAAAAACAGGGATGAGCGGAAAAAGGGAAACTGCGAGTATTGCTACTTTAGGTCGGTGAAGGGTATGGAATATAATAACCCGTAACGTTTTCAACACGTGTAAGAGGAATCAAATATCGTTTTGTTTGCCTCACGCCCGCGGGAAGAGTTTCCGTGTGAAAAAGAGTACTTTCGTACTTTTTTGCAAGCTCATCCACTTCTGCTCTCCTTCGTATATAACGATCGTCTTTAAGTTTTTCTTTTTTTTTTAGAATGAAAAGCTACGAAAAATGTTGAGGAAATAATGTTCAACGAGAGAACACCGAAAATATTTGTTTCTTCATTTTTACTCTACTTTATTTTCATAATAATAAATAAATAAGAAATATTTAAGAATGGAAACAAACGTGGAAAAAATACCGTGGAAATATACTCGAAAATTCGATCAACAATTTTCTTTCAGAAACATTTTTATATTCGCGAATTATTCAGACTTTATTTTGAGAACCCTCATTCTCAGGTATAAAAGCTCGCTTGTTTCGCTGTCATGGTGAAAAAACGTAAACGAAAAGTATCGATTGCTTGATACGATTTTCTCGTTTATGTATATTTTTTTGCCTCAAGTTTGTTTTCTTCAAAGCGTGTTGACATCGTATTTGGGAGAAGGAGATAACGCGTACAAGCGATCCTGAAATCCGCTGTTAGCTCGGATTTTTTCGTGCAAAAGCCTCTGAAGGTCTTCGGATTTAGTTCGACAATCGCGGCTGGGAGATTCGACGATCGGATTCTGAGAGGACTGTCCCGTGTCCGACGTCACAGTCGCGAAGGGATTTTCGAAACGAAAAAAAAAAACACGGATTTGCAGCATAGAATACGATTTTCTGTCCCCATGCGAATATACATGAGTTTAATGTCATCACCATGATCCATCGGATTGCCATTGCAAAGCGACTCATTTTTAAGTAGTGACGAATTCGATCAAAGCGAATACGAGAGCGCTCCCTCAATGCATTCGACGAGTACGTTTCGCTCGTCCAATCTCCATCAAGTTTATTCTACATTTCTCCTTTCACCATCCCCCTTTCCATTTAATTTTTCGTCCACTCATGCTACTTTTTTACTATTCCAATAATTCCTCATCGAATCGTTTCTTTTCAAACTATGTTCGAGTTTCTGCTGATGAAGATTTTTTAAAATTTTGCAAAAAGTTGTGAACACAAAAAAATGAATAAATGCGGGTGAATTGAGAATTTATTTTGTATTTTAATAATTTTGGTTTTTTATTAAGGTATCATTAATTTGATAGTGCACGAAGGTCGAGAGGTTGAATGCGGGTGAAATAAGTTTGATGGGGTGAAAAGTAAAAAGCGAGTGGAAAAGTAAAAAGTGGAGCGTGAGAAAAAAGATGGAATTATTTTCTAGCTCTATGAGCGTGAATTTTTTCGCATGATATAAAACAATGGAAAAAGCTTTAAAACGAAGCGCGAGAGTTTTTATACTATCTCCCAGTTTAGAAAAAGTGCAATTTACCTTTATCAGCTGTTTTATCCAACTCACAGCGAAATTATATTATTTTTGCTCCGAGATTCCAAGCTCTATCTTATTGGAAAAATTTACGAAATTTTTTCAATCAACTTGATTTTATTGACGACGCTGAAAATTTCATAGTACATCGATTTTCACTTCAGATACATGAGTGTCTCTGTTTTTATTTTTTTCAACTTTGTTTCTGCTTTTTTTGTTCGAAACCGTATTAACTGAAATATTTTTCTCCTCGCTTCACTGCAGTATTCGGTCGATGGAATCCTCTAAAAAGATCAAACTCTACAACAAAGCGATTTCTCCCTCGCAAAAAAATAGTAATAAATTATATAAATGCAACGTGTGTGTATGTGAACATTTTATAAAAAAAAAATTAAAAAAATTATTTAAAAAATATGCAGCTGCGCGTCCAAGATGTGAGAAAGGGGTGAAAACAGAAAACAAAAGTTTTCGAAGCCATCGAAGAGAAGAAAAGGACCTTTTTGGGGTTGAGCGATAGCGCGAGGAATGAAAAATGTTTGGCGATGTGCGGACGAGGAAAGAAACGGTGACATAAACGAGTACAGGCATCTTTCGAAGTGGATCGTGTGTGAAGAGCCGGACTCTGCACAGCTTGCGTGAATCTTATCTCGCTCGAGCTTGGTATCGTCCCAGTCGTTGACAAAGTCTCTGAGCTAGGGAGAAACTTAAATTCACATTGATCGATTTTCCTTCTCTTCTCTTTTCCTTTTTTTTCCTCTCTCTCTCTCACCGTTGTCCTCTTATTTTCTCTGTACTCGACGTCAGCCGGCGTTGAATCTTCTCCACGACATTCTTTTCGTTTCTCCCTGGTACAACTTTTATCGCCACATGTGTCCGCGTGAAACCAGGAGAGGTTTTATCATTTTACACATACCAGAATTCCGAAATACGTCGAAAAAAATAAAAACAAGGTAAAAGAAAACATCTCTTTCCTGCGAGAAAGGTTTACATTTTATTTTTCACTTCGTTCGATCGATTTTTCGAATAGCTCTCTATATAGATCGTGGGAACAAAATGACAGATCGAGATTATTCTCAGTGTCGACGATGAATCTCTTGTTTTTGGATCCTAATAGTCCATCTTTCAAAAACATTCGAGTCGAGCGGTCTCAAGCGAGTAACGTCACATATTCGAAAGCATCGAAGAGATTCTCGAGCGGAAGCTAACACAGGTCCGTGTGAAAACACGTCTGGTAATTTTAACTTGACTGCCATCTGTTGTGTACCTACATAGCACACGTTTGTCAGTGAAATTCTCGTCATTGTGTTCATATATACCGATATTTTCTGGTACCCAGGAATTGCGGTCGCATCAATATTAGCTCTGCAAACCTACAACTCAATTCGACCGCGGAAAGTTGACATTTATGCATCAACTCTCCTAAAGTGTTTATGTGTTTAGCACATCTTTCTCACATTTATATTTACCACGTCTACCATTTTACGTAATGCTCTTTTTTACTGTTATTCGTCACTTAGTCTTTTTTTTATCTTGATTTTATCGTGGTTTACGTAAAATGAATTACGTTAAAATTTCGCCAAATTTCAAGAGATTTAGCTCTACAGAAATCGAGATTATTACTGCTGAAAAATACAAATTTTGTAAGTTCTCATGAATAGTTTAAAATATAGTCGTATAATCAAATACCAAATTTTCAAATATAACTTGTAGTCGAATTCGATTTCTTGCTTTCATTGTTCAACGGTATTCATGTTGGTTTTGGATACTTCATATTTCTGTGACGTTAAATTTGAGGAGAGAAAAAGGAATTCTCAGAATAATTGTTTCGCAGTATCCGGAGGGAGTGCAGAAAGAAGTACAGAGGAACAATGGTGAAATGGAATATGTAAATTGGTGAAAAGGTGGCCGAAGCATCAAATATTCTCATTCGCAGTATGACAGTCTGCTTTCGCAGCCTTTCCGTCCTCTTTGTCGGGGGGCTTAATTACCCGGGAGCTTAAAATCAACTGCGCGGTTGATTCCACGTACGAGGGAGCTTCAGCTGGAAAGACTAGCCAGTCCGGAAACGCGTCACAGCTATATACTCGCGCTTACCCCAGGACTCGCAAGGGATTAATGCAGCACCGAGAGCAAAGAGAAGCATTTCCGACAGCCAGAGCTCTTCCTGCCTTCCTCGCGTCATCCACCCGCACTAACCAATCCTTAAGCTTTCCGTTGAACATAATGGATTATCAATCGCGGATATTAGAGAATCTGACTTTGTTGCAATTTTTACGAAAACTTTTGAGGTGGTTGATCAGGTATGCGCCAGTCACGTGACGAAATTTTGTCAATATTTTTGAAAAACTTTTTATTATTTAATTATTGCTGTGAGATGTTGATAATAATTACGTAAGACCATTACAGAACTTGAAGCCAATGTGTCAAAATTTCAACGAAATCGATGAAGAACTTTTGATTATGAACAATCTATATTTTTATTTATATTTTCAATGAATATTTTTAACATTCGTTAATTTGTAAGTTCCTTCAGGTTGAGGTTTGCCCACAGGTGAAGGTATCGGTGTACTTGAAACGAGAATGTTGGTAAAACGTAAAACGAGTACGGACAGATAACTGCGTACACTACAGGACAGGATGGCGCAACGTTTGGTATTTGAGAAATCGAAGCAGCGAGACTCTCGAGACGAGAGACGGGCGCTAACGATAGCCAAGGGACGTGATTCGAATTTGGGAGATTCGCGTTTTCTCCATCCGCTCTCATCCCTCCGCGTGACTCTATACATGTACGTTTTCCTTTCTCGCTTCTCTCATTCCATATTCCTCCGGCTCTATGACTCTCCAATGGCAGAGAGACAAGCGAGATATCAGATCGGCCTCTCAGAGCCGATAACAAACTCTGTTAATGCTGAACGCCGAGGCGAGCGGAAAATTCACGACTGCTGTATCGAGTATCGCGCAATTCTGATGCGCAACATAGTCAAAATTAATGGAGCACGTATTGTTTGTGTAAATGAGCTCTCATTATTCCATTTGAAATAGAAACTTACAAATTTTTGAAACATAATTGAAGCTTATTGTGGAATATTAATTTTATTTTAAAAAAAACAATCAGTAATTTTACTAATGTAATAAAAATGTAATAATTCTAACTATTAACAAAAAGTATCGAACATGAACTTTTACGAAATGATTGGAATGCATCAAGATAATCAAACGAGACATTACTTTCCTATTTTCGACAAAGATTACAATGATTTACTCCTAAAACTCCTTAGAAAAATTGATTTTTAGCTTATACACAATGTGTCTCACGAAAGAATTCAAGCGATCGAAGTTTCAGTCACAACTACTACATTTTACTGCCTAAGAGCTTGTACTGAATAAAAAAAACTCCTAAAATCTAAATAAAGAGGGAAAAAATGCGCGTGGATAATGCCCGATAAGATTGAGAACGGTAAATGAGTCAAGTCCGGAGGCAGAGAACGTAACCTACAGGTCAAGTATACTCATCAGGATTACAGATTATAGTGCTCAGAGGCTCTGAGACTCATTTATAGTTGACGATGCATACACGCGAGGGGTGCGCCTCTGGCTCAGGGCTTAATTCACAAGTCTGATAAAAGCTGGTATCTCGAGGATGATGGCTACTCTAGTCACCACCCTAACGTACAACACGCGCATATGCCTCGAAGCTTTTTCTCACCGATTCGCCCTCCAATAATCCCCACCTTTTTCTCTTCCCTCTTGGCCACGCGAAAGCTTACCGTTGCATTTGCTACGCTTCGCCTACACGCGATATCCTCCAACCGCCGTCAATCACTGAATAATTCATTCCCAATGTTAACTGCTCCTCCACAGATTGTTTGCGATGTTTGCTTCTTACATCGTTTTATCACATTTCAGTTTGAGCATGGTGGTATCCCAAAAAATTTAATGGTTTTGTGTATCATCAGAGAATGCGAAAGTTAGAGTTATCATCTTGAAGATTAACTTTCATTTAACCGTATGGAATGTACTGTTCACCCTCATCATGTCTAACAAGCAGGATCTCACGTGCCGTAAAGTCTACATAATCTTTGTGGCATAAGGAACGTCGACATAGAACGTATTCAAGACTTAACAATAAGAAGTGACCATTTGACTATGATAATTATACATTACATTAGACCTCAATGGAATAGTTCTAAATGGCAACAATTAAAAATTCGAAAAAGGAAATTAAAGAAGCCTTCTAATTGCAAATTCGAGACTTGGTCCGAAAATGTTATGCCATTAAAATGGCTCATAGCAAAGGCAGATTGGAGACAAGTAGATGTCCCACACTCGTCGCTTATAATAAAACTCATTGACTCAGTAGCTTATAATTCGAAGGTCGAATTCTCCCCTCTCGTAGCTCTAGGGATTCCTCGAAGCCTGAGCAAAGTTAACGGTTAATGAAAAGACTGGTGTGGAAAGTACTGCGAGCAGAAAAGTTCCACTAGGCCCTCGCGTGCTGGTACCGAAGCATAAATTTTCATTTCTGCAGTAATTCAAACAGCGATTGTCGTATTTGCAAACCGGGGAAAATTACGACCTCGATATCCCAAATGGTATTCCAAACCTCATTCATCAGCCTAAGTAAAAATAAGCAACGAAGAAATTTTAAAATTGTCAAAAAAATCTATTCTTGTTTGTTTGCTTATTATTATGCATACATTAGGACGGATATTAATCTTATAACTAAACTTAAACTAAATACTTAGAGTAATGAGTAAAATTTATATTTTTTGTATAAACGAAAAGTGTCTCCAAAACCTGTAACTCTGATACCGCTTTAATTCTAATTTAAAAACAGATGACATTACCAAAGTTCTTCCCTATATGAAATCCCAAAAATGTTGTAAAAACCCATAATTAAAAATTTGCCATTACAAGCTTCAGAGGTGCGATACGTTTCATCGTTCACGCGAATTCGCAACAAATTTGAAGTTCTCAAGAGATAATCTAACTGGCAGTTCGGTGTTGTATTTGCAATTGTGGTGCGAAAATGAAGTGAAAGCATTTCATCGAGGGCTATCCTGTTCCCAACGAGATGTCCATCCTATTTTCCCTTTATTATTATCCAGGAATTCCTTTATGCATGTATTCGGACGTATAGCTCTTGAGCTTGCAACTCAACTTGCTCGATTATGCCGGCTTTTCACAAGCGTGTTTGATCGTCCTCGGAGGCAAAAGCTTCCTCGCTCGTGTATGTACATCAGTCGCTCTCTCGGATCCTTTCGCGGCAAAGTGAAACGTGTTTCACAAGGATCAGTATGTACACGCTTCTCCTGCACATACTCCCTTATGTAGACTATACGTATATACCTATCTAACAGAACATCCGAGGATAGAATGCATTATCAGCTGTGCGAATTACCATATATTTCATATTTCATCCCACGGCTTCTATCTGAAGCTCGAATATCGTACGTACGTCACTTATTTATCATCCAACTTGATCGTTGACAAATATTCCGACGCTCCGCGTCACTCTGTGACGTGAAAAATACCAATGCTAGTAATAATACTTTAATTTTGGTATTTCAAGTTATTTCCTATAGGTCGTACATACATGTTTTCATGTAGATTATCTTTACGGGTTTTATTCTCTTATCGAACAGTGAGTCTGCTTGAGGTAATTTCAGTAATAATACTTTAAATTTGGTATCTTTACATTGTCATTATTATTATTATTATTTCCTTATGATCGTTATTTCGTTAATTATCCATGTTAGTTTTAATTCGATGCGCTAATCGTTATTTCGTATAGTGAATTTCGTGTGTGCCAATCCAATCATCGGTTTGCCTATTTTTACGCTTCAGCGGGAAACTATTATTCTCGTCGGTCTTGCTCTATTGTTATTATTATAATTATTATCATATGAGCGCTCGATCTCGCAGGCTTCACGGCTCGACAGATTTCGGCGAAATCGCGATTGAAATGAGCGAGGGTGGCCGATTCATCGGGTCAGCCCGCACGACGGAAACTGGTGAATTATGGCGACAAGACGTACGTGACGGTACTAAAGAGACTGAGCGTATTTACTTCAACCTCTATTTGTACCAATCATAAATATCTACGAATTTCCCAAAATGCAATTTCTGATGAGTAACAAATTATGAAAAATTATAATGAAAATTTTTTTTTTCCATAATTAGCGTTGACGTCTTATTTCGAGTAATTAATTGATGATTTATTTTAATACATATTTGATATTAAATTTTATCAAATTCAGAAATATTGAAAATTTTCACTAAATTTTTGGGGTATCCCATTTTGCCCCCTGCCTCGGAGTTGTAGAGCAGTGATATTTTATTGTTTTATTTTTTCTTACACAGGGTGATTGTATTTAGAAAGAATATAATTTGTTTATGGTAGGAAAACATTGTTCCGGTTCGCTTGTAATTAATTTAATCAGCCGAGTGTCCGCGTATGAATGCTCAAAAAAGAGAATGAATAATGAAAGTCAAGAAACACGAACCGTGAAAGAGATCAGAGAGAATTCCGGCAGTTAAAAGAATCTAATGAGCAAAGTGCGAAATGACAGGTGCGGAGAAAGAAAAAACGAGGAGAAGAAGAAGGAAGAAAAGGTTGAGAAAAAATCATCACGCGCGTTGACTTTTGAGTCCGTCTCGGCGTTTCACTTTTTTTTCTGATGCCTTTTTGCCTTTTCTCGTTGAAGCAAACAACGAGTGCTTCCCCCGGTACCGAGAGTGGAAAATCCGAATTCCGCGGTTCAAAGAATTTTCCCGTTGAGGGCATACCCGCGTTTTTAGGGGCTCGGGTGTAAAGCTGCATGTACAAAGATCCTCGAGGAAAAAGAAAATCTCAAAACCGCCGGGAATCTTCCTTATCCAGCCACGCGGAAACGTACGTGCGAACGGCTGCGAACATTTTTTATTCATTTCCATTTTCGAATACGAAAGCTGTTTTATGAGCCACGGTAGAAGATGAGGAACGAAATAATCAAAACAATGATAGAAATCTTGTAGAGTAATATTGAAAAAAAAAATCAGAACTTCACGTTGCAGTGAAATATGAAATCGCTATTTTTATTAATTTTTTCATAAACGATGTAATTGTACGAGAGATGCTCTTTACCGAATATTTTTAAAGAATGTACTCTCGAAACTTAGAGCATCAGCGAAGTTAGCAAAAAATCTTTTTTTTCCCGTTTTTTTGCTGCTTACAGCGAGGCATTGTTAAACTTACATGAGGAATTAATAATGCTAAGGAATTGCGCTCAAGGCGGATAAGTTTGTACAAGACGCTGCGGCGGTCGGCAACGTTTTCGCTAGTCGAGATCCGGAGAAAAAACACGACAATAACTTTCCCGTTTTAAGGACTTTCGGAGAACCACACAATTACATCTTATCGTCGCAGAGACGAGAAACTTTTTGCAGTCGAGAATCAACGTGTCAGACACCAAAAAGAAATTTATTTTATGCATTCATATTACATGAATGTATAATTTTTTTTGCAAAATATTTTACCTCAAAAAAGCTTGTGAATTCTTCATCCATACAAGATATTATTAAATTTTGTTCATTTGCATATATAAAATTTGTTATATACATTGCAATACTTGGAATTTAAAATTTCATCGGAACCAACAACGTATTAAAAATTGCATTCGTGAATGTACTTTTTTTAATTATAAATAAATTTTCCAATTGTGACCCAATCTAATATATTATTAAATTACTGAACTTTCGTATTGGTTGATTTATTTTATTGATTGTTTAGATTTAATTATTTTCCTAACAACCGGAGTATTTCTTAGATTTAGTTCCGAAGCGCTGGGAACTGGAAAGTGCATCAACAACAGTCTGAACTAAAGTTGAAGCTGAAGCAAACATAGCAGAAGGGAAGGTCCCGCTTAAACTGTGGGGATGATTTAGCGCGTATCCAAATCGCGATAACGCGTTCAGTTAACGAATTATGTATACGCGTGCATTTGGTGTTCCTCTATAGTTATATGCGCTAAACACAAATGTATGCATGTCTCTTTGAGTAAATTTCGAAAGCTGCCACGACAAAACGTGCTCCACCGCCTCGTCGGCACTGAAATTCTATATCCTCGCGATATAACGATTCGGCTTGTTGGATAACGAGAGTTCTCGCTTTGTAGAATCTCAGACGTTCCAATTTTCTCGCTGTCCGGATTCGAGTCTGCATCAACCTACCATTTCATATCTCGAGAAAGAAAGGAAATAACGTCGAGCTTAGAAGAAGGCACAAAGAGTTTTTTTTTGATGGTTAAAATATTTATTTTTTCACTCAGAGACTATTGAAAAATAAAATATTCTGCTGTATCAAAATTTTTGAGATGATTTTTCCTCCCAATTAAACAATATTGAAATTCAGTTTTGAAGCAAGATCTATTTTTGTCTCAATAAAATGTTGAAATTCGCTCGGATCGCATTTTTCCAACAATTATCAGTGCTTTCGATGAAAAATAAGAAAAATGTGACGCTCGGGATAGAAGTAACGAAAGCTCTAAATCAAAAATGTGTCTCGCGCGAAAGTTTCCAGCTGAAAGCTACCGTCCCAGGTATATTTTCTCGATAAATAATCCCGTTAAATTCTCCCAGCCTCCGTTTTCTCGCTTTTTCCGAAAGATCTATGTGGAGCCTCTTCGATGATGGGAGCTGGTTGTCTCGTGTGTTTTTCCTGCGTGCAGCTCGAGCAAGCCTGAGCTTCCGCAGACGTCACGAGACTCCCGGAACCGCGTTTACCCCAATGATTTATCGAAATTGAGATACAAGTTTTGAAGCGCCAACACAATGTGAAGTAAAAATACATTATCAACAAAATTTTTTAAATCGATGGTAAGAAATAATGACGAAAATATTGTGATTAACGTTGTTTTTCACGATTTTCCGCAGATTATAAATTAAATTGAAATAAAAAATAATTTTTGTTCTTGAAGAACTTGTGGCAAGTGACAGGTTTGATGAACCGATTTTTGACGAATTTATACAAATATGTTATCTGCAATACGATACGAGAATCGAAATAACAGCAAATATAGTACAAAAGTTGAGCCGAGATGAATGTTGGGAGTCGCGTCATACGGAGATGGTGAACTGGGCGTAGATCTCAGAGGGAGACATTTGCTGTACCCGGCGCTTCATTTCTGTGTATGCAAACTTGGTTCCATATGCACAACGGCCTTGTAAAGTTCCCCGTTGAGCTGTCGTATCTGACGTACGTATGGAGTCTTGGAGTTTCCTCGACGGGGCGGTGTCCGCGAGAGAGCGCTCTCTGTTTGCCAATAGTTGAGGACGCTACGCCCAGGTGGCGCTCCTTTGACGCGCCAGAAGTTGACGGGCGTGAGAGAGAACGCCAGAAAGCCGGATAAGAGACGATGACAGCCCGGAGAAAGAGAGGAATCTCGCAGATGCACAGACGTACATGCCGAAGACGCATTAATATTAATGTTCTGGGATTTACTGCTCGACACTCCTCTTCCAGTCTCTCACCTTCCTGGATCGTATTATGCGCTCGCACACCGAACATACGCGCGCTAAATAAACACCAATAATATTACACAAATATACCCGGATTATACGGATCCAACCTCGAGATTTTAACCCCAACTTCTCGAGAACCGTCGAGCAATCGCTGCCAATTGAATTCTATCTTTCATCTCCGTATTTCGAAGTGAAAGATATTCCGAGTCGTCAACGTTTCGTTTCGACGACTGGAGAAACAAATTCGAGAAAAAAAATATTTTAATTCGGTAAAATTCGGTGATTCGACATGGAATGACCCATACATCAGAATAAAATGAAAACTTGAATTTCCTGATGTATGCAACGAGCTTTCGAAACTTGTTAATTACGAGAATAAATATCGTTAAAAAATTTAATAATTTTCAAGCGAGCACTTGTGCCAGTTATCCCGATTTCGACAATGTTGAATTAAAAGCAGAGATACAAATATTTGAATTCTCCCTTGATTGTGTAACTTCTCCCTCCAAATAGAGTTGTTGTCTGTTTTTGTCACCGAAATAAGTTTACCGATGTCAATTGATTTCCTTTTTTTTCGTTTCAATCCTGTTCGCTTGTTCCAGCGTGTAATCCAATGTGGTTGGCTCTGCGGTTTTTCGCCCCCGATTTGAGTCGAGTAAATAATGAAAGGGTATCTGACCATTGAGTGACAGTCGGATGAATAAAAATAGGAATCGTGTAATAAAGTGGGTACACCGGAAATAATGTTACTCGATTATCTAAAAAATCCTCGTTTTCATCGGAAGCGTTGTTGTTTCATTTTTTTTCTTTTTTTTAATCCGTGACACGTTTATAGATTGCGAAAGCGTTTTTTTCAGTATGCTCGGTTTTATCAAATCGTGTATTCAGTCGGTCAGTTGTTCGGGACAAAAGCTCGAGCTGGATGAAAAAAAGGATGAAAAAATCGAGACAGAAACAGGACCGGCGATAAAAGCTCTCTCTTATTCTCTATCGCTCTTTCGCACGTCTCTTCCCCACTTTCTCAATTCTTTCCGGTCTAACAGCTCACGAATGAACTTGGCGCCGGGTGCGAAAAAATCGCGACTGAAAAAGTGAAAAAAATCGAGGAGGAGAGAGGCTAACTGGTGCACGAGGTTAAAGTAGAGAGAAAAATATAGGATGATGAAAAAAGAGGCCTCGCGGCGAGGAGGAAACAAGGGAAAAATAAATGTGGACCGAGCGAGCATGACGTGCTTGCGGCTTGGACGAAAGGGCTTGTTGCCTTATACAGTGGTAATTAAAAATTACGAAGGCCACAGGTGATTATGTGGTCGCTCGAATGGTTGACTCCATTTTTTCTTCTCGCTCTCCCACTCATCTGTGCCTGGTACACTAAAAGGGAGGAATAAAAATAACGAAAATACAGAAAGGAGAAAAATTGTTGCGGTCCCCACTTGCGGATAGACTTTTCTTGGTTAATGCGCTAGAGCTTTATACGAGTCGGTTTGAATGTAGTTTTTACAAGAGTTGCCCAGATCTTGCACTGCTCTTATATTTTAATTTTGCCGTAAATTCCATTGAGGCGGGTGCCATTGAATTTTTTAACAAGTATTTCAGAGCTAAATAACTTGGAAATTTTTTAATTTTGCATGCAGAAGAGAACGAAAAAAAAATTCTTGTTATTCAAACATTTGTAATCAGAGGCAGCTTTCGAATTTCATATAAAATTACATTACAGAAGTGACCAATCAAGGACGATGATTTTAAATTGTTCGCACAGAAAAAAATTTAATACAATGGATTTATTTATATTGTGAGGTATAAAAAGTTGATGACCTTTATTTTATTATTGGCAAGCTTTTTACAGCTGCCCCTCCGGTGCCACAATGTATGAGACTGGTGTACAAATAATACGCGGAGAAAAGGGAGGGGGATAAATCTTTTGGTACTTTTATCTTTCGGTCGTAGAGATCGCATTTATTGTCCAATTTAATACGTTTCACTCAGCAGTCATCTTTACGATCTCTGTCAGGGCTGTGGGGGACAGAGAGGCCTTAATTTCTCAGAGGTAATTACGGCAGAGGGAAAGAGAGTGCCAGAGAGAGAGAGAGAGAGAGATAAATAAAGAAAGAGAAAGAGATGGTGATATCGTTTTACAACCACGTCGTAACGAATTTCAAAATTAATGGTAGACGACAAAACTTTCTCTTTTCGAGTGACAGCCATTTTCTTCGTCTCTTCATTACTTTATTTAGAACGTCATCAAACTTTCTTCCTCGAGCTTTTCAGTGATACCAACTTGCTTGTCCTGTTGTCGATTTAAAACTCTCGATGTAATTGTATTCTCCTCAATTTTATCTCTACGTATCCTCAATATGAACACTAGACTCCGATTTACTTAGCAAAAAGATTTCCATTCGTGAATATAAGTGATAGATAATAAAAGCTTATTAACTTTCGAGTAATTCCAAACTTCGCGATTTATTGAGATTTAATAAATCGTAAAACGCTTTTGGATAGTTTTCTGGAAATTTCTCGCAAAGCTTCTTTCGCACCGCACCTAATTCGGTCGAAAGTTTCAACAGACTTTGTAATTTCGAATTTGAAATTTAATCTCGAAATTTAACATTTTTGTCGAAATTTGTGTTGAATTGGTCGGAAGTGGATTTCAAAGCGCGGAGGATCGAGGGAGCCTCTATCGAGAGGAAAATATTTTCGGGGTAGGTTAATTTGGATACAACACAGAGTTCACACGCTGCCTGTGTAGTTTCAACCGTGTATATGGGAATATACGGGAGTATTTATAATGGTGAATACGTGCGACAGAACAGAAGCGAGAATCGTTTGTCGGCACGGCAGAAGGTTGAGGAGAATCCAACTCGAGAAACTAACGTCGTTGAGAGCGTAATTCCCATTAGACTTTGGCCGTTGGCAGCGATACTGCCTTTCTAACGTAACTCCTTACCTCGTGTACGACCCCTTTGTCCGCTAACGTATCCTCCGCACACCCCGAAAATTTCTCCTCCTTTGCGCACTGACGTCGTCTGACAGCCGCCGTATAAAGTTCTTGACGTACACGCAGATCCGAGAACAAAGATGTACGTGTTTACTAGTTCCGAGCAACAAACTTGATCGAATTACCCAGTGGCTGAACACTCGTTTTGGTTTTTTTTTTCATTTTGTTATTATAAAACACACTGAGGCTACTTCGGAATTTCGTACGGAGATATTATAAACTTATAAATAATATTAAAAAGTTCAAGTGATGATTGTTGCAATTTCATGAATATTCATTTACGACACACATTTTATGTTAACGATCCTCGCTGATCGGCTCTTAGCAAGGATCATAGATTTTTCTCTTTAAACGCTTTCAGCGCTTAAAGCGTTTTCGGAAATACCTTCGGAATTGCCGGAAAACGTTCCGAGAGTTCCGAACGTACGAAACGCAAACACCCTTAATTGACCCAAAATGACTCTGATACTTGTTATCAACAGTTTGAATAGCGTAAATATCTCTTCGATTGAGAACATTTCTACGTAAATCTGTAAGACCAAAAACGAAAAGCTTTCTGCTAAAATCGATATTTATTTATTTATGATCATTTATTCAAAGTCGTATAAACTTTATACATTTCTTTAAAAATTATTTTCATTATTCTTGTTCCACGATCGTTGACGCGAAAGAAAATTGAACTTGGTCGTAAAAAGTTGCATGGTGTTTAGTCACGTGACGCGATACGATCGCGTAATTTTTTCTGTTTCTCGTCGTGCAGTTTTCGCGACTTGGCATCAAGTACTCGCGCTGCATCGCTCGTGATCCTTACTTCGATTGCACGAGACGCGTTCGAGAATGAACGCGGACGAGGGATCGCGGAAGAAATCAGTTTAGCGATAAATATTTTCTCACAATTGTTTTCCTCGATTTATTTCCTTCGAGGCGTACAAGAATGTCTGCGTTAGTAGATTCTGACAACGGTTTAACCTCTGACCGAAAAAAATATTACATAAATTTGTATCCCGGAACGATCTGCGTAAAAATCGATTTATATGTACTTAATTTAATATTTTTTACTAATATTCATTTATTATTTTATTTAAAATTGATACACAAAGAACAAATGATTGAATACTGAAAATATTTATTTTATTCAAATAAATTCATTATATAAAACTCGTGTTAATAAAAATTATTTTTAATTATTTAATTTCTCATTATTCATAAGTTCGTATTTATTCAGCGGGGTGTTTAAGGCGGAATTGTACCAATTTTTTAAAAGGTAATTAACATTATTATAATTTGACTCTAATAGGCATACTCATCCTTGGTATATGAAACATGTTTTCTGTCGAATAGAAAAAGCAAAATAACGACAGTTCGTAACGCACGATGCCGCTGCGAGCGTGCCTCGGTCCCGTTCGGCTGGTCGAGCGAGAGAGACGGAGGTAGCGCCGAACGGCCAGCGTTGAAGTGAGCGCGCTCACCGCTCACTCAGTCGCTCGTCTGACTCCGTGTCGCTTGGATCGTAGTTGCGTCGCGAAGTCGAATTTGAACGAAAACAAAAAATTTCGTGTTTTTCAAATCCACTCGTAAAAAAAAAAACAGAATAACTGTGCTTGTGTTGTTTTGAATTTTTTCTTGCATTTTGCGATTAAAAAAATAATTGTTCGCTCCGAGTGATCGCATCGTGAATATTTTGTTTCGACGTTTTTTTTTCACGTTGCTGTGAAGGTTTTTGTGAATCTTGTGCGGAGTTTTGATCGGACAGTGAATTTATCGAGAGTCGAGAATTGAGAAAAGTTTCACAATGGTGCCGGCAATGAAATGCGGTTGGATCCTGCTCTTCGTTCTCCAGGTGTTCACCGGCGCCGAGTCGACGATCACCGTAGACACGAGGATACGAGAGGATGCCGATTTATCGCAGGTTAGTCAAAGTCAAGTGCAGTTTAAATTAAGTGTGAAAAATAACGTGTAAAAGAATACATACGATTGAAAAAGTACTTCGCGCCAGAAATATCAATAAATTGAGAAAGTGTGTTTGAAAAGTGTCAATCGGAGCAAAAGTAAAGAGAGAGAGAGAGAAACAATTCGTAGATCGTGTCAAAAAATTTATACGAAAACACGTGTGTAAACTTTTAACGGTCTGTATCGACGTTGTGCTGCGAGCGACTTTGAAACTTGTGGAATTTTGCTCTGTCTCTCGACTGAAGGTTCTCGCTGAGTTTTTCACTCTCTTTCTCTTTTTCTCTCGGGCGTCGGATAAATCTCGTCGTCTCGCTTCCTCCTGCGTCATCTCGTCCCTGGTTTTAGCGGGTAAAACGGCAACATAGCGGTGTTCCTGTTGGGTCGAGGTCGTCTCTTACTCTTCGAATAAGAAGAAGAAAATGAAGAAAAAAAAGAGAGAGAAGAAAGATGAGCCGGCTCGGGTGCCGGGCAGTGTACGAAGAAAACAAAGGTCGACTCATTTGATCGTGAACTAGCTCAATTCCTAGAAAAATCAAAACACAGCTCCGAAAATTTTTTTTCCACGAAAGCGTGTTGTCGAGAGTCTTGAGAGAGAGAGAACAAATTAAAATTCGATATAATACTGAACTCGTTTCCGTGAAATGCTGAA
Organism: Cremastinae sp. B BG-2022a; assembly: GCA_030522605.1. Lineage (NCBI taxonomy): Eukaryota > Metazoa > Arthropoda > Insecta > Hymenoptera > Ichneumonidae > Cremastinae sp. B BG-2022a. The sequence continues at coordinate 13,132 of JAPYYX010000620.1, read as the reverse complement.
GTTGAATGCATAAATTTCTTCGAAATATATTTAAATTTTTTTTTCACGTCAGAGTGCGCTGCTGGGAAATTTCGAGACGAGTTGAATTGAACTTATTTAAGTGAACTAGCTTAATTTCTTTAAACATCAAAGCAGTACATGCTGCTCGAAATTTTCTTTTTTACATTAGAGTTGGCGAGTGTGTTGGACAAATTTAAATTCGGCTCATTTCATCGTAATCTAACCTCTATTTGATCTTCAAACGTAACACTTTATTTTACTCCAAAATAAATTTGAGCAGGTTTTCGTAACTGTGAAACTTTGGAGTAGAAAAATTCATTACTCGACAGGGAACGAAAAAATTAAAAATAGTTATATATAATAAATTCTCAACACAAAAATTCGAATAAATTAATTTTATTTCTCGTTTTATCACGAACTAGATTTATTTTGTGTAAAACGAATCTCGGTCGCTTATGGTGCTCCAAAAATGTTTCGAAGACAAAAAATTAATTCTTAATAAGAGTAAAAAATAAAATGCGTAAAAAAGTCACCAAAATGTATCTTAGCACGCGTTTTATGGCTTTTGTAAAAGATTAACACTCAATCGTATTGAGATTGAAACGATGAACCTCGTAAAAATTGGAAGGAAACGTTTCGAGATTTGCCAAGATCTACCGATCGATAGCAATTTACGAGATTTACGGTAAGCAAGAGTGAGAGGAAGATAAAGATCGAGGAGACGGAACAGACAAAAATGAAGAGAGAACTTGATTGAAACTTTAAATTGCTCTCGTATCCTGAAAAACGTTATAGTAACTATACCCACGTATGTATATACTTCTTAAAAAGTTCATTCTCTTTTTCCATCTCTTTTCTCTAAGTAAGGGCAAATACCGATAAATTTGGGCGTTCGTCGCGATTTCAGTACCCAGAAAGAGAGCTCGTAAAACGTAAGAAAAAGGATGATAAAGTGACAAGACAGAACTCCGGAAGAGCGAAATATCGTTGAAAAAAAGGGAAGAAATTCGCAGTTCGTGTCAGATCATAGATTTCCGAGATTAGTTGAATAAAACTCTCTGAAATTACTAAAAATTTCATTCTCTCGACATGCAATTCAGTCTGACATTTTGGAGCATAAAACTTGACTGAACTTTTTTTCTACCTCAAAAAGTGCACTTAGCATTAATTTTATTTTAGAAATTTGGAATTATTGATCAACATTTTTATTAAATTTTTATGAATAAGTTTTAATTTATTTATTGAAAAATGCGTTGATAATGAGAAGAAAAGTGAGTGAAAATTGATCGTTCATTGAAAAATGATTAATCGCATTATTCCTCAAAGTGACACGACGGCAAAGTTGAAAAAAAAATGTGAAAATACGAAACCCTTCTGGATTAATGACAGAAAGGAACAAAAATTTAGATCGCGACATTTAGTGGCTTTTATCAGGCATAAAACACGTCAAGTATGAAGTTTATGGTTATAGGGTGCGCTTTTCCAAGCTTCACCGCGCACCCTTTTTTCCCTTCACCCTTATATGTATACCTATCGATTGTTTAAAGTCAAAAAGGCTCTCCCTCTCACAGCTTTTACTCTTTTTTACGCAAAGTCTAGTGGCTTTAACGCGATTATAGGAAATGTGTGTACACGTTCGTGCACAAAAAATATAAAATTAACATAAATACACGAAAGTCCCCTGTTTTTATCTCAAATTAGTTTTGTTGCTTAGTATATAGAAAATTGATAAAAAATGCAAATTATCTTCTTGTTCGAATTTACAACTAAAAAATTCAAAATTCCTATAAATATGCAAAATAAATTTTTTTTAGTTATTTCAAAATATTCAAAAAGATTTTTTCGTATTTACCATAATTTATTTTATTTTTGTCCTCAAGCATTTTTTAGAGAAATGAACAATTTTTTTTAAGTCATTCTCATTCGAAAAGTGAAAAAGACTAAATTATGAGCGAATTCAAAATGCGTGATGATAAATTGACCGAACTTTCGCATAATTAAGCTGTCGTGCCGCATCTGTGAATTACGTGCGTTCAAAAGGACTTGAAAAACGGAGTAATAAAAAAAAAAGAGGGAAAAAGGTGCCGGCGACCCTTCACTTCCGGTATTGTCGAACGAGACGCGCACGCATCGGACAGTCTCGCGGTGGTTACACACTTCGATACGACTATCCAACGCATACGCCCCGGTTGTTATTTCGTTTTTTTCTTTTTTTTTATTATTTCCCCTCTTCCCATCACGCATTTTTTTAATCGCCAACGCCCGACCCTTCCTTCTTTTCGTGCTTGTTGTTTCAATCGATCTCTTTGCCTGTGTGCATGCTTGCAAAAGCTTTTATCTCTGTTCCTCTCTCTCTCTCTCTTGCGCTCTTACGTTGCACAGATTCCCTATGACGATGAGACAGTCACGTAGAATGACTCAGACTCGTGGAACTCTGCGGCGACACAAATTCGTCTGCGCATGCCAAAGACGCGTCAAACTTTTCCGATGCGGCATTTTTTTTCTACTTCATTACATTTTTCATACTGGCATCTCTCTCAATCCGGTAGCGACACCTTGAATTTGTAGAGATAACTCGCGCATGGTTTCTCGACTCATGATTTTTTTTTTTTGGTGTTCCATGTGAACATTTTTGTACTCATTGAGACACGTAATGCAATTTTCGAAATTACGAAATTTTCTTTTTTTCAATTTCTTGAATTTTTTTGGAGTTGAAAATTATTCAAAAATTTTATTGCGAGAAAATTTTTTAATCTTTTGTGATATTTTGTTGGATTCCCTTTTTCCTGTAACGTCATTCGAATTGCAAGCCCTCCCTGCTGATAATTTTTGTACTTTTGTATTTTTTTAGACTCCGCAAAGAAACTTCTACATCAGACTTGAATAAATTCTCATTCTTACGAGCCATTTGTTATTTCAAAACGAGGCAACATATACCGCTCGTGTTTTTTGGCGATATTTTTAACATTTTTCTTCCGATACGTTTTTTTTCTCTCCGCTCGTTACGCGTGAAAAAAAACGAGCCATCAATCCGATCGTCCTTGACGATCGTAGATCAAGCCAGGATCGTGTTTTTCCGTGCGAAAAGCGAGCGAGAGAGAGAGGACGAGTGAGAGATTCCGCAAAGATATGTCACACGAGCCTCGAGTTCTCGCGTGTTCACCATCGAGAGACCGTAACTTTCACATACTATCCATCCGTATTTATTTTTCTACTAACACCATACACTAAAACAAAAACTATATTTAAAGAATTTTTAAAATATACGGATGTGTGCACATTGCGTATACATTATTTTCACTCGAGATCCAAGATAACTAGTTATGTGACAGATATCCGATTACGAGTCGAACCAATTCTGGTAGCAAAAGGATTCGTTTCCAGTCAGCATGCGGATCGCACCGCAGTTTTGCACTGACACACATTAGAGCCTGTTTTTAACTTGCTTGATTTATGAGGTTTTATTTTCGTCCTTCGATCGGCTAGACGAGTATTTCCCGGACGTGTAACGTTAGTTTTCATCCTAGCCACACACACCAGAATTACCGTTTCCATTAGTATCATTATTATGCTCATTATATTGATATTATTTTTCGGTGGCATTTTTTCCACTCGCGAGTAGTCTATATTCGTGAGAAACTAGCCTACGATTTGAGCTCACGGTGATCGAAAATCACAATTAATTGTATCGTAATTTTAATAAATTTATTTTTTTGTTTTGTGAACTTCGATCGAAGTCGTTTAACTCTCGATAGATATATTATTCGAATTATTCAAACAAATAGTTTACTATACACTATTTATTTTTCCCCTTGAGATCATTGATTATTGAATCGACAATTTTTGGAAACTTAATTTTGTATTAGAATTTTTTACGTATTTGAACTATTATTATAGTAATTGTTACCTCTGTTGGAAAAATTTGCGAGGTATTCATAACTTACGGCGGAAGACTGAAGGACCAAAAAATTAGGAAGAAAGAGCGAAAAATATGCGAAAGGCGACGGAAGGGAAGATGAGGAGAGGGGAAAAAATCGAAAGCGTAATTCAGGGCAATCAGCTAGATGTAGCCTGGGTCAATTGGTTGGGCATCGTGACGCGCTCGCGTAACCAGGCGATACTCCCGTGGTAATTGGTTAATTGAAGCGTGTTCATAAGGCCCTCGAGATCTCTTTCTTTCTCTCTCTTTCTTCTCTTTATTCCGAGCATTCTTATATCGTGACCAAATGTACGTTTTTTCCTATACTCTCTTTCATTTCTCTCTTTCCTCATCCTCCTCCTCCTCCTCCTGCTTTTTACTTTTACTCGAGATCCTTTTCTTGCAGAGAGTACATTTTTTTCTTCTCTCTTGAGATTCTACGCTCGGGAAACGCCCCTCGGTATCGCGATTCTGAAACACGACGATTCCGACGATCGCGATTCGTTTCTGCAATTTTGATTCGTTCTCAAGAGTCTCGACCCTTTTTTCTTTGCTTCGTGAGCTGTCTTGGGAGAAAAAGGGAAGAGAGAGAGAGAGACTTGGTGAACGATTTCCGGCAATCGGCAAACCGGCAATTTGCTGTTAGCTCTCTGCAATTCCTCCTTCTTCTGTTCCACTTGAACACACGTATCCCGAGTGCAGGTACAACGCTTGCAATGTATTTGCCTTCTCACATAAATCAACTCAGTCCCGTGTTGTTTGCTTGTTGTTGAAACATCACTCGCGTTTTAGCTTTCGATATGAAATTTTAAACATCAATTTTCTCAATACGAGAATTTTGTTTTTCTATCTACTTAATTACGTATAAAGCGTCTGATCGATTAATTTGATTAGTTTCTGATTCACTTATAATTACTGATATTAAAACGAATTATTTTTAAAAAATGCCAATCTTCAAATTCTGCAATTCGTGATAAAATTCTATAACTCTTCGATCACTACAAAATTTCAATTGTTACATGCACCGACACTTTGAAATTTTACATTATCATCATCATTCCGACAGTGGTGGATCCGTGGTCGATATTGAGTTCTGGCGGTCTCAACAAGTTAAGCGGACTTAGACACACAGCTGTTCATCAATTTTCATATGCTGCAATTTTCAGAATAATAAAAATACTGACCTGATTCTCTTTGTCTTTTCGCTATCTTTATACGCTGAGATATTTCATAATCACGTCGATAGTTTCGTAAGATTGATTTTTCTACGTTCGAGCTCTTCGGAATGTTGATGGGAAGAAGTAACACGATGAAACTGAACCCGCATCGTAAATAATTCTCGCCCTCTTTCCTTTATGAAATCAATCAATCCTGATTCACCGGTGATTAATTCAATGAATATAATACGAGTTATCGTGGTTCTGCTCTGTGGTCATCCATGCTTTATACCGCAAATATTAACACGTACATTTACACGAACACGATCCTCGATTGTTAAATATTTAAAAAAAACACTTCATAAAAATGACGCAATGTTCGCATTCTACGCCGATACACATAATCATGAAAAAAATATGGAAAAATTAATTATCTCTGAATTTCATTTTATTTTCAGGACACGGTGCGACTCGACATTTGTTTATTGTATTTCGTGAATACGTTTTGACAACAATATTTTCCAGATTTAATTAAATTCTCGGATTATTGAGAATATTTTTTATTCAATTCGTTTTACTGCAATTTTTCATAAAAATTTTTTTATTAATATTTTTTTTCTTGACATTTTGGTTCTTTCATCTCATCGCATCGGTGTCTGACGCAGCCGGATAGCGAAATACCGGAAATATCGATTTCTCGCGAACAATCGAACTCGATTGATGTATAAGCCCGCGTGCAGGCTAACGCGTAATTGAAGCCTTTGCATCTCTATGCGGATACACTCTTCTCTCTCTCTCTCTCTGCTCACACGCGCATGACCCACCCAAACGCACAAATGGATTCTAAATGAATTTTCTCTCTTCGTGCGTCCTTTTCTTCGGTTAGTCTCACTTTTTCACGCATCGCATAACAAAATTCTATATGACATACGAGAAGTTTGACACCTAGAATCCTATGAACGATATCGAATATCGATTTTTATTCATTTCTTCATACAATTATTTTTTTCTCTTTTCATATTTTTTCATCTTCATCGAGGATATTTTTATAGAAGGAGAATAATGTTAAAAATGTTGTAATTCTTCGTATCAGAAATTGTTTGTTCAGGAGTCGTCGTGTTTTTTGTACTCTCTCAAAACTTGTGTAAACCGGGAAATATCATCAGAGCTTTTATACCCGCGGACACGTGTCGGAAAAGTTGGTTCGTTGAATCTACTTAAAATTTATCTCTCGGTTGAATATCCGAGCTTCTCCGTTTCTCCTTCAGCTTCTCATCGTCCCTCGCTTTCCCTCGCTTCGCTCGTGCACGGGACAATATTTCCATGCAAACGTTATCGCGCTGCGTATAACCGTAACAAGTGGCCTTTCCCCGCACCGCTGTCTAAATCTTTTCAATAAGTATTCACACGCTTTTCGGCTCAAAGTGGATTTATTCTTTTTTCATCCTCTCACACGATAAAACAGAGAATAATAAATCGTCGAGTTTTGCGAGATCTTTGGATCTTCTCATATCTGTCAAGCACTTTCATTCGTTTTTGATGGTCAAACTTTTGTTCCCGAAACAATAAAAATTTAAGCTCGAAATTCACATTTTCTCTGCATCCGCGACCGTACACTTTTTATTGTTTGTATCAGAATTTTTTTATTGAATCTGCATATTAAAATTTGCCTTACGATAAATATTTCATTACCAAAAATTTAGTCTTATGATTGCGATCCAATTTTTTAGCAAGCATGCAAATGAAAAAAAAAGTCTTTACTTTGAATGTATGACTCGCTCGAACATTTACGTACGCAGTACACGTTTTATTTTTCTTATTATCAATTTTTCTATTTTCCCTTCATTTTTCATCAATTTATGATTATGGCACATTCACTGGCAAGAGATCGAGACCGATCGATTTTTCTGGCCAGGAGCAACTTTAGGGTTATGCTTAGGGTTTTATTTCAGTTTCTTTGCTGAGGAGTTCATATACACAGGGATATATAGGGACAGCGCACTCGTACAGTGGAATTGGATTAATCCACTTGGACGTATTCGCGGCATTTGGGTTTCGAATTCGCGGATATAGTCCACACATGTGGTGCTGTCTGAGGGAGCTTTGCCTACGAATCCGCCATTCCGAAATAACCGCATTTCCGATACGTTCGATATATTGGCACGTATGTACGATACAATAATATAATACATATACCGACGAGCTCGAACTCTTCATATACGGAACGTTCTCCTTTTTTTCACGCTTTCCCTGCAATCGGATTCCTGGCGATCGCGCTTCTCCTCCTAGATACCTCAGTACCTCAAAAATTGGTCTAGAATTTGCTACCCGTAATATCCTTGGCCATAAAGAGTAAATATTGAATTGTTAATCGAAATAGTTCCAGAATCGATTCGACAATAACACAAAATTTCATAATTTCAGTTCCTTTCCAAACTCTAATTAATCGATGAACAATTCCTTGAGATATATTTTCTATAGCAGCATTTTTTCTGCATATTATGACATTTGAAATATTCCTCGCAATATGTGCTCTATAATAAACACGTTTACATGTATATTTACGAGGAATTTCGTTGGAGCTGCAATAGTGCAGATACGAGTCCCTTATAGTATCCTTTAGAATTGGACGTTGACCAGAGGAATAAGCTCAGCGAAATCGAGGGAGCGAGCGAGAGCGAAGATTTGGCAATTTGAATCGGTTTTGGCGAGGCTGGCCTCTCGCACGTGAAATCGATGTATTCGGAATTTATACCAAGCGACCAGATAGCAGCGAATTTCGTAACAGTTGCCCAGAGAAGATTCGACCAGGATTGGAGCGTGAGATTTCCTAAACGCTTAGAGGGAATCGTGCGCCCCAGAAGATCGAGAAACGATGCGAGACACCGAGACTTTGGTATACACATACATATACAGATAGATGAGACGAAGGGAAAGAGAGATTCGGTCCCACACAGGAAGAGAAAGGAATATCTCCGGCGCTAAATGGATTCGATTGACCGAGGATTGTCGGCGTTCTCCCCATGCAGTTTCGGACACTCGCCCGATCGCGCTAAACCAGAAGTCCGTCCCACCCGGAATATAGAGATAAATTCGAGTATCATGAACTGCAAATGGACTTGGCGCACAAGACGATATGCGTTGTAGAATCCATTAGAATCGAGAATAATAATCAGAGACCGAAAAATTATCAAAAAGTTGATGCGAATAATTCTAATCTGCCAATTGAAATCAAAACTTTTGCATAAAATATATGAAGAATTATGAGTCGGTTCTTATTGATTTTGTTGGTGTGCAACGATGCTGCACACGCACACACACACACATACATATATACCGCAGTGCAAGGAAAAGGTCATTTATGACATGACTTCTAGAAAAGGATAGACTCAGTTTTTGGACTATGGCGATCTCCAGAGAGAGTTGACACCTTCAGTGTCTAACGAGCTACATAATAATACAGATCGGACATTTCTCTATCACATATTTTTGTATATTTTTATCCTATGTTACATTCAATAAATTCTGCTACAACACACAAGGCTTCCTTTCATATAAAAATCGCCAACAGATTTTGATGCTTCACGTCACTTTCACGTTTTTATATCCTTGCATTCAAGGAGTTGCATCCAAATTCCATTCCTTCGACGTGATGACTGCAGTGCGGTCAAAATTGTGACTGACACTCGAAATTAGTCTTCGAAAGACATGATTCCACTCGATGGCTTGTATTTCAAATGTGTGAGAAGTTCTGATTCAAAGGGCTACGATTTTTCATTGACCGAGTTCTTGGGTTAATGTCCAATTTCGAATAAATAATGGGAAGTTGGAAAGACACGGAGGGACGAGAGTGTCGGACAGGATGTGCATTCGTGGCTTGTATAGCAGACCGTGCGCGTACAGAGTTGAAGAAAGTTCGGCGAAACCCAAGGGTGTTTCACGAGACGGCTATGACATCGGAGAGTCGAGAGCAAAGTAACGTTGGCGCCAGTTTCGGATAGTTGGAATGACCACGATGAATTTCCGCAATCCAGCCAATACGTTGCTCGACCAAGAAGAGAAGAGATTCTTCTGCTACGGTTCGGAACTAAGGGAATGAGGAAGATGAAGAGGGAAGCTTTGAGATAAAAGGGCGGAAGGACTCAAGCGTTAAACAAGTTTGTAACTGACGTTGATATACAGGATCTGGACTTTTTCGATTAATTTTCAAATTTCCGCAAAATCGTTCAATTGTGTATTAGTTTGTTATACATATCATCTCACAGGACGTTTATTTCTTGACATCGCAGCTTTGCCAGGAACCACCATAAAAAAATAAAATCGTAAAGAAAATAACACTTGAAAAATCCGGAAGAGAAATGACAAGCAAGACATCGCGGGTCTACATGACACAGACCGATTTCAGGGGCGTTGGAGCGATATTGAGCTCTATCCTGTCTCTTATTGAACGACACTCTCCGCTGTCATAGGCAGGGAGATAACTGAGAGAGGTAGAGAGGGAAAAGAGAGAGATAGCGCTTATAACCGAGGTGTTAAGCGAGGATGAGACATGATTACCTCCTCAATTACGCGCTCAATGCCGCCCTCGCGCGTTGCCTCCATAATTCATACAGTGTCACACTCGTGCGTATATCGTATTTCAACAATCCAACACTCTTATATATGCGTACGCGCGTATCCGCATTTTCCATATGTTGGCTCGCATGTGTTTCTGGCTCTGATTTACATGCACAAAACTCATCCCTGTGTACTCTCCTTTATGCTGCAAAACCTCACTGAGATATTTCTCTCCAATCTTCTCTTTGTCCCTTCCTCCGTACAATGGGGATTCTCATTTATTCATCCTATTCGTCGTATTCTGTCAATTTGCCACTCTGACATTTAGAGTTTCCCTTGCCGAACGTGCTGAGATGAACGCAGTTCACGCGAGGTTAACGATTTTTCCTTTTTCTAGTCACTTTTCGCTCACTTTTTTTTTAATCGGCTTCAAGTAATCTCGGATGTACACCATCGAGGCTTTCTATACTCGCAATTTTTCCAATGTGAAAAAGAAATCAGCGAAATTATTTAGTGTCATGACACATAACAGCAGCCATTCGGAGGAATATTTTATCTATATTTCGTTATTCTGAAAATCATCATCAAGAAAGAGATTGATACTTCGGAATGAAAAGCTTTGAACAAAATGGTGCTTGATTAAAATAAACTCGTGCGTTGTTATAACTGTTATCGCTCGCAACTAAAACTACATGCTTCAGGCATGGGAATTTAATTGCGAATTCAATTATTTGCTCGAGAAAACAATTAGGTATGGTTGGGAAGAAGTTGATCAACGACTCTCGACGTTCAGTCACCCGTGGAAATAAAGGTCAAATTCTGCTTTTTTCTATTTTTCGAAAAAGTTTGTTAAATTACATGGCTGCATATTTACGTACGGTCGAAAATATTTATGAAAGTTAGAAGGAAAAGCGAAATGAACGACGAATGACTAAACGATAAAGGGATTTTCGAAATTCAATTCTCTGTCGTGCAAGTTTGGAACGAAACATGAAACAGAAAAGTATGAATTTATAAATTACAGTAACAGAGCAAATAAATGCATTTTACATGCTTCTGCTGTACGATAGACAAACGATTATTGCTTACAAATGCTGTACATAAAGGTTAGAAAAATCAATAAAAAAAAATTGTCTCGAATTTGTATGAAATATGTATTTTTTGTTTTATGAAAAAAATTTCCGGAGAATGTAAATCTCTTTCCTCCCCTGATCGATATTTTCGACCTTGGCATATGCGGGAAAGCTCTCTTATTCGTAAGCTTTATTTTTTTTTCCAGTTTATACAGAGTGACGTATATAAGTTGTGCGATGAGACGCACGTGTGGCCGCGTATGCAAATATTTTTGACGTATGACGCACGTTTCGATACGCTTTTGTGCTGGAAAAAAGAAATATCGATATCGTCCTCGCGCAGGGATCGAGCTGATGCTGCTGGCACAAAATCGCAAAATCGCTCGTGTCCTTTTTTCTCTGTCCTAAGCCGCCTCTCCGCGCGCCCCTAAAACAAAAAACGCAACGCGATTTATATGCTAATGGAAAAGATTTCCGTCTCCTCCCGCCGATGCCTGCGCGTGCGTCGCATTACCATAATATCAATTCGTATCGATCGATCATCCCGAATTGTGTTTAAACTTTGTCTTCTCCAGCTCTTACTTTTACTGCCCACTGAATATTCCACTTTCTTCAAAAATTCTTTTTTTATTCGCGAAAGTGTTATACGAACTCTTTTATTCTGTATATATCAATTTAAAATTTTCTTGAAAAATATATTTTTCAATACTTTTACAAAATAGATAATTTATTGCGATTCTTTATTGAAATTTTTTTATAAATTACAATCAAGGTACATAAAACCTTGTTGAAATTCATAATGTGAATTACATAAAAGATCGAACCTCTCGTTATCACGAAAAGAATTGGGATGGAGACAAAAATGAGAAACGGAAAAGAGAGAACGAAGCAAAAAATGTATTTTCGCTGAGGTCGGATGATTTTTTTAATCGTCATAATTACTTTATCGTTTGGAAGGTGTAGCTCATCAGAAATCCGCCAGGATTATCTGTGTGCGTGGAGATAATAAGGCTTTTCTGGTCTTGTTCCAACGCGGCGTTCCTCCAGCACATCTCCCTGGAGTCTATTAAGCCTCTTCCAATTTTGGTAGCGGCTCTCCGGCTGGTTTGCTCTCGCCCGCCATCCCCATCGCGCTTCCCACCTCGATCCTCTCTCGATTAGTCCTGGCTTTATTAAATAAAGCCCGATTTCCATGAAGCGCACTTAAACCCTTTCGTACACGTACTCAATTCATTTGATCTCGCTCCTCACAATTGCACCTGCGATAACCTTCATGAAGCACTTTTCAAACCCTCTCTCACTAATTTTAATCTAATTCTCTCGTAAAAAGGATTGAAGAATCATGTGAACAATTAACAAAACATATCAACATCTGTAAAAAATGATAATATTTTCAACAACAATAAAAATTGAAAATTAAAAGCAGTCGTAAGATCACAAGAAAATTAAAAATTCCATGGATAAAAACAAAAGATAAAGTTTAACAGATTTGTTTTTAAACGATTATGCATTTGTGATCGTAGGAGAAATTACTGATTTTACACAAGGATTCAAATTATTGATGAAAAAATAGAAAATCTTTTCGAAAAAAGAAATTTTCTCGTGTGTTCAGGAATTGTCACAGGGAATTCTGTGTAATAAAGCTTAAGTCCAAGCGGCACATTGTACAGCAGTTCTCGTTGATTCTGACATTAATTCTCAACACGCTCGTGCTTATACGCCGGACAGCACTCTCGTCTCGGTAGGCGCAATGTCTCTCAGCAATGATCTTCGCCGGTTCGACTTGATGATCTCGGGTCCCCTCTGTTTTGCGATCTATGTAACGAGCTCTATATATCGCTACGTACACACGATAGCGTGTGCAACCGAGGCAATGATGTACCGTAACTGCATTCGATACACATCGCACCTCCAATTTACCTCTATATACCTCAAATCATAATATCAACCCGGGTTGAGCTTCAACATTTTTTTAGAGCTTCGAGTGTGAACAAGCTCTATTAGAATGAAAATAAAAGTAATTACATTTACAAAGACAGTAAATAGATAATTTGTTGAGGAATGACGAAGTATTTATTTTTTTAGTCTTTTATTTTGTGATTTTTCATTTTAAAATTATTTGAAAGGTTTCAATCTTTCAAAGTTTTTGATGCTGTAAATAAAACTAGTTTGAATTTAACAAAAATGGAAAATTCTAATTGCTGGGAAAATTTGTTATTTACTATTCGATTCTAATTGGATACTTTTTGTTGAAAGATGGTGTGAGAAGAGAAAATGGTTTGCCGAGAAGCGTTCTTATTCAGCGATAAAAAATAAAACAGCATTTAATCACCGACAGTCGTAGACCCGTGGTCGATGTAGAGTTCCGGCGGTCCCACAAGTTAAGCTGCATTAGGCGCGGCCAATACTTGGATGGGTGACCGCTT
>JAPYYX010000619.1:0-46474 GCA_030522605.1 Cremastinae sp. B BG-2022a | reverse complement strand
ATTACTAAATACTTCATTAAAAAATTATTACAATAAAATACGATGTTCAAATTTTATTACGACAGAAATATTAATTCGAAAAATTAATCTGAAATTTTGCGAGAAATTGGATCATTACAATTATTGGTGAATCGATCGAGAGTTTGCCAAATTATCACAAAAATATATTACGATATACTTTATTAAAGTATTATTACAAAAAAAAGCGATATTAAAATGTAATTACGACAGCAAGATTAATTTGGTCACGAGGAGGTAATTTTTCATCCTCCGAGGTGCACAATTTCGTGAATAATGGGATCATTACAATTATTGAGAAATTCTCAGTAGAGAGGTATCTGATAAGTTCTGGCAGCGCTCCGAAGCGCGAGAGCAATGCGAGTAATTGCCCGGCCGTTTGTAATTGATCCGGGGTCGCTGTTGGCAATGCACTTTAAAAAATTATTGCGCTCAGCGGGACACTGTTGAGCCGAATTTTTGTATGTACTCGTAGTTTCCAAGGCCAATTTCAATTGATTGAATATATTGAGGAGGAGACATTCCCGCATCGTATCCTCACCCCGTGCATTCCCAGTGACGTCCTCGGCACAGAGCCAGAGGACGCGGTCCAGCCAACTTCCAGACACTCCTGGAAGGCCGCTCAAGTAATTTATTCCTTTATCATTGAACCATTGGCTCATCTGAAAACAAACGCCCGATCAGGGTCAGCGGGAATAAAACCAACAGAAACTTCACTTTCAAACTCTTTCCAATCGATAAAACTGCGGAATATAAAATTCTCATCTTCTTGATGCAATTTATTTTACTCTCAAATCAATTGTGTTCTGCCAATTCGAATTTATATCGCTCTCTGTATATAAAATGCAGAAATGCTTTCGAATATTCTATCTCGTTCTATCGAGTTTTTTTTCTATTTTTGTTATTTAAGCTTGGAGAATTTGTTAAAATTTAGAATCAATTTTTGGGCTTTTATTTATTCTGACAATTATAAGTAGAAAATGATCTGGAATTATTGTGCAGCGTATTTTTCAAATTTCGGATCAATAATTTATGTTAAATTTTTAATTTTTTTATTAATAAAAGTGAAAAATATTTTTTATATATTTTCGAGAACTTTTTTAAATTTACAATAAAGAATGTGTGAGATTTTTAAATATTTGTTATGAATAAAAATAGAAAATGTGTTCGACAATTTTTTCAGAATTTTTTAGATCATTCTTAATTTTTGAAAGTTGAAAATTTTTTCGAAAAATAAAATAATTTGCTCACCTTTCCACGACAAGTAAAATCCAGAGGATTTTTTGTGACGCGAATTTTTGCGATGCTTCTCATCGGAATCATGTTTTGAGGCTGCAGACACTTGATCAAGTTGTCGTCAAGATTTAATCTCCGAATATTCGTAAGTCTGGCAAAAACTCGCGGATCGATTTCGCGGATTTGATTGAACGAAAGATCCAACTGTTCGAGATTCGCCAGATCGGAGAACCAGCCGGGCAAAACTGCGCTTATATTGTTGTTCGGTAGATTAAGTTTTGTCAAGAGCTTCAGTCCCGAAAACGCATTCTCGTTTATTTCTCGAATCGCGCAATTTTGCAGAGTCAGGGATTGAAGATTCGTATGCATGGCAAACGCATTTCCAGGAATTATCGATACCGAAGACCGAGAGATTGTGATCGCGTAAACCGGATTAGTACCGTGTGCCAGGGCCTCGGTTAAATTTGAATTTGAACATTTCACCCAGTTGCCGATTCCTGGAGCGAATAAGAAATTATTTTAACAAAAAAAAAAATTGCAATTTTTTTTTATTCAAATCAAGTTTCAGATAATTCTTCTGACATTACATTTTACCGATCAAGAATCAATTTATTGGATCAAAATAGCAATTCCTGGAGAAAATTAAAATTATTGAAAAAAATCCTACCAAATTAAATTATTTTGTAAAAAATGTTTCAAATAATTCTTCTGATTTTAAATTTTGTGGTTAATTTATCGAATCGAATTAGTATGTACGATAAAGTAAAATTCATATCGATCTACATCCAGTCTCCAATTTCCGAAGCAAATTAATTAAAATTAAAATAAATTTAGATGATAAAAAAACGATTTATAAAATTATATTTTTTTATGAAAAATCATTCAGTAATATTCCTGGCAATTCTCTGATTTTATATTTGACCAAATCAAGAGTATACAATTTATCTGGCGAATTTACCATCCTCGTATTTGCTAACGGTGCAAATAGCCCCAGCCGATCGCAGGGATCCGAGGAAAAAACAGAGGAAAATCAATCTCGTCCACATCGCGACTAACGAAGCACTGTGAGCCAGGAATATTCGTTCATTCTTGTCCCGCGGCGATTTGACCAAGACCGGAAGTAGGAGACGCGATAGGGAATAATACGTAAAAGATAAAAAAGACGCAGTTCCTATTTTTATTCAATTTTTTTTCACTGAATAAAATAAGTGAAATCAAAAGTTTGAATTTGTAAAAAATACATCAATTTTTTACGTTTATTTCAACACATGATAAAAAAAATTGCCAAGAAAAAATCTTGCAATCCGAAACTCGATTTTAAAATGCGATCTTTATCTCACAATCCACAATGTAATTTTCATAAATGGACTTTTTGTTAATTTTTTTTAAATTTCCTTACTTATATTAATTATTCGTATTTATTAAATATGTATTAAAACTTCTAAGGACTTGACAATATTATTTATCTAAAAAAATGTAATTTAAATATATGTTGACATTTGTATTATCCAACGATCAAGAAAAACATTCTAAAAATTTGAGAGCCTTAAAAATAATTCCAAACTGTAATTGTCATTCTCAAAAATTACTATAAATAACTATTTGTTTGCAGGAATTTCAAGTCTTGCCAGTTGCGGTGAAGTGGATGCTCTTCCCGAATTACCACCTCAGGATGAAGAGCGCTTGCAGCGAGCGGCAAGATTGTTGCAACAGAGGCTGGTTTTACGACAGTGGTTAACGGAACATGGACTCAATGCTCATTATCAAAAGTAATCAAAATTATTGAAATTTATTACTATAAAAAAATTAGCTTATAATTTATTAACTTATATTTTAATAATAAGATTATTTATTGCTTATTGTTTATTACAATAAGCTGTAATATAAATATATAATTTAATATTCATTACATAAGATATAATAAACGATAAATAATATAATAATTAAAATATAAACATATAAATATACCATTTAAATACAAATATTATAAAATATATTATATATAAAGTATTAGATGTTCTATTTTTTTACATTATATTATTATAATATTATAATATTATATTATTTTATATTATAATATTATTATAATATAATATAATAATATTACAATATTATATATTATATATTATATATTCCAGGCTTATGCAAATGGAAGTAGTTTCCTTGGAGGATGTTTACTGGGTCGAAGACAATGAGGTGCGAACTTCACTGGGAAAGGATTTGCAGAGGTGGATCCAGGCTCGTCAGACTTTGCCTACTTCGAAGGACGATTTGGAAGCCCTCAAGGCTGATCTGTGGAGCTCGGTCGTTAAAAATAGTCAACACCAAGATGCCTGGACCTGGGGTTAATTTTTCTTTCTCTCCGAGTTTAAATGCGCCGCCGTAGAAACTCTTGTCGAAAATCTTAATTAACGTCTAGTGGAGTTCGGTGTTAATGAAACTTTGTTATTTTTAATCAGGTGGAATGCTGGTGGTGTCCGTGTCAGTCGCGGGTTTAGTTACCCTCGCGGCTATGACACAACCTGCCCTGGCCCCCGAAGCAAAACACTCGCTTCTCCAGTACGTTACAGGAAAGTACTTGTTGCCGAGTAATTGCCGGGTTCACTTTGAATGGGAGGAGCCACAGTTAGTTGGAGAAACTATGACTTTTACTGTAAAAGTAAGTTTCGTCTTCATTGTGAATTTTGTGAATAAAATCTGACACAGATGGAATCGTGGTAATACCAAAAAATATTTCATCATTTTTCTAATTGTAAAGTTTTAAAGTTTTTTCATTACTCAATTTTATTATCTATTGTCAATCGAGGTAATGTCAAAAACGAAGAGTTTATGATTTTTACAGCTGTGAAGTTTTTTTTAGTTTTTTTCTACATATAAAAGTAAATTTTATTTTTAACGAATACAAATTAAATTATTAAAATTAGATTGAGATACGTTGATGAAAATTAAAGTTACGTCGAAAAAGATTTTTCAGTTTTCACGAATAATAGCAAAATAAATTGTACTCCCAACACATGATAATTAAATAAACTATTAATTTTTTAATCTTTTCAGTTTTATCAACGGAATGGTCAACCCTATCCAATTTGTGACAAAGACAATCTGATAGTCGAGGTAACCGAAGGTACACGCAGAGTAGCTACCCTCATAGAATTAGGAGGCACAGATCCCTTGGCTGCTAACACAGCGGTCGTAAAGTTTACCGTTCGTCACGCTGGACAATACAGAATCGCTGTGCTCATCGGTTCCTGCCACGTGCACGGAAGTCCATTCCTGAAAAATTTTCTTCCTGGTGAATATCAACTCGTTAATTATATTCAATTTTTCATCATCTTAATAATTCAATCCAATTATCAATTACTAAATTCTTAATAATTCTATCTTTTCAATGATATACATTTTTTCAATAGATTTAAAAAAATAATTTTACATTTTTTCAGGACCTCCGGATCCTAACAAAACAGTGTTCGTACGACAAAGTTCGACCGTCGTGTGCACTGCCGGAGTCGCCCATTCAATGACGATAGAACCGCGAGACGAGTATGATAATTTATGCATATTTGGAAGTGGGGATGAACCGACCGATGGCTACCACGTCAATATTACTCAGGTTAATATAATATTCTTTAGGTGAATAATTTAAATAAATTCCTCCTAAATAATTCTTTTTAAAATAAGTCATTTAAAATGTATAGATCGGTAATTCAGAGGAAGGACAGCATGTGGGGTGCACGATAAATCTCGAATACGATTCACCGAATCAAAGGATTCGGTTGAAAGTTGGATTTCCGAAAGGCGGGTGTTATCACGCGACCGTCAGTCTATCAGGCCTACAATTGCACAATGGAGATTTCGACATCATCGTCCTCGAGAGTAAATTTCATTTTTTGCATCGCATCAGATTAGTTTGACAGACGAAATTTATAAATATATCTTTTGTTATTTTCCTTTCATACAGGCTCAGTCGCCAGAATGGTTCACAACAACGTTGCTTCCAAAGATCCTGACATCTGCTATGCGGCTAAGTTACTTGGAATGCAAGGCGAAAAATTCTCGAAACCGAAAAAAGTATTTTGCTTTATTTCTCCGAAGCAATTGACGATCAAGGAGTATTTGTTGAAGTTTATACCCAAACGGCTGGTCACCTTCAGACTGTGTCCTTCGACCAAGGTAAACTTGTCACAGTGTAAAAAAATTATTTTATTATTTAATACCCCTAATGAACATTTTTATTATAGCTACAGCTTTATTTTAAGAGTTCCCATAATCAGGTCGAGGATTATTTATTTATTGTGTACTTAAAATGTATATTTTTATTATAATTTTGGTCCCATTCCAAGATTTCCGATAAACAACTCAAGAGTTATTTATTTTATCATTAAAATGTGTATTTTATGATTTCAGTTTCATTTCGATAGTTCCAATAATCAGCACGAGGGTTACGACTCTTTCTCCATAGACGATGGTTGTCAACCTCCAGTCGAGCTGATATCCCACTATCGTGACGTAATCGCCGCAACGTTTACTCTATTTTTATTAAAAAATATCGGAGGAAGCGAAACGTTTGCGGACAAGCAAGACTTTTTTTACCACGAAGTGAGGAAGCATCATCAAAAGCATTATCACGAGAAACTTTCCATGAAAGTACAACGTGACAAGCTGTTGGAATCTGTAAGATATATATTTCATGAGTTGATAAAAATATACCAAACTGCTCGTCCATTTATCGATACAATTATTTTATCTCGATAACAGTCAATGAAGGCCACGAAAGGATTTTCAGTCAGCGAGTGGTGTAGAAACTTTGAAATTACGTTTCAAGGCGAACAAGGTCAATATAAATACATATTAACAAATGTGTAATTGAAATAGTAATAAATTTGCAACAATCATAATTTTATATTTTATAGGAGTGGATTGGGGTGGTGTAAGACGCGAGTGGTTCGAATTGATCTGCGCTGCTCTATTCGACGCTGGTAACGGCTTGTTCGCGTCCTTCGGCGAATCCCAGCAGGCCCTCGTCCACCCTAACAGCAAACGACCGCCTCATTTGAAATTGAAGCATTATGAGTTCGCTGGTCGCATAGTAGGGAAATGTTTGTACGAATCGGCCCTCGGTGGCTCGTACCGTCAATTGGTACGAGCTCGATTCACTCGGTCGTTCCTAGCTCAAATAATCGGACTGAGGGTTCACTACAAATACTTCGAGCAAGACGATCCGGATCTGTATCTGAGCAAAGTAAAGTACATACTCGAGAATGACGTCGAGGAAATGGAGCTTTATTTTGTCGAGGAGGAATACGACAAGGACGGCCAACTGTTGAAGGTCGCAGAGCTCATTCCGGGCGGCACAAAGATTCGTGTTACGAATGAAACGAAGTTGCGCTATCTCGATGCACTCGCCCAGCATCGCCTCGCTAGTTCGATAAGAAACGAAGTCGATCATTTCCTCCGTGGCCTCAACGAACTCATTCCCGATAATCTATTGGGAATTTTCGACGAAAATGAGCTCGAGGTGAGGCGATAATGAGAAACGAGTATGAAAAACGTTATTGACCCATTTCACCGAGAACACTTTAAATTAATTATTTCGTTTATTAGCTATTACTCTGTGGAACCGGAGAATACAGCGTAGCTGATTTACGAGCTCATCACATAGTCAACGGCAGTTCGCCCGAGTTCCTTCGTGTTCTCGATTGGTTCTGGACAGCGGTTAGCAATTTCACTCAGGAAGAAATGGCTCGTCTGCTCCAATTTACGACCGGATGCTCGCAACTTCCACCAGGTGGATTCCAACAGCTCAGTCCGCGTTTCCAAATAACGGCAGCTCCAACTTTTGCAAATCTACCAACGGCACACACTTGGTAAAAAGCCTAAAATTATAATAAATTTCTCCTTCGTCCAACGATGATTAACGGTTGATATTTCATTTCCAGTTTCAACCAATTATGCCTACCCGACTACGAGTGTTACGACCACTTCGAGAGGGCGTTACTACTTGCGATTAGCGAAGGAACCGAAGGTTTTGGAATGATTTAAAAATAAAAGAAACGAAAATTTAGGGAGAAGATAAAACTCATCAATCGTATCACAATCAAGATCTAGTCGGAGTCTAGTTTGATAATAAAATAAAAATACGCTCGTATGATACTTAATTTAACGTTGCAGCGCTAGTCACTCATTGAACATATAAAAAAAGGGGAATTAGGGCTCGCAGCACAAGTTCGAGTATCGGTATATAATTATGTATAATAAACCTTGGCTCTTATCCGCTGCAAAATGAAATAATACTAACGATAATAACATTATTTATAATAATAATGACATTAACGTCATATTCGCTCTATGACTGAATTTCCTTTGGTGGCGTTTAGAGAGACAAATCGGATGCATTCGCGCATCGAAAGTTTAAATTATAGATAACACGAAAATGCTCATTCCTCGAGCCTCCCATTTGGCATCACGAATCCTCAGATGAAAGAAAAATAAAATTTGATGCAGTGATTGAGTTGTGAAATGATAAAAAGGATGTACGAGCGCAATTTTTAAAAATTATTTTAATAACCAAGTAAAAGAATTATTTTACATTCCGATTTTTTGTAATTTCAGTATTATTCGCTCCACGTTGTTTGTTTCGTAATCTTTGTACTGTACTAACTTTTTCGTCTTACCGAAGACAGCTGTTGTGACGATCTTTTTTACGCTACGTTTCGTCGACTGCTCGCGTCGACGCGAAATATATGAAAGAAAAAATTCTTTTAGACCGTAGGCTAGAGAAGAAAAAAAAACGATTTTTAGATTGGACATACACACTAGCAAAGATTGTGTACATGCAAAAAACGACACGAAAATAAAACCTCATTGTTAATTAGTATTTACGTACATGTCCGGAATTATCGAAGGGGACAATGCGATTAAAAAAAAAGAAAAAAATTATACCATTGTACGAACTGAAGCTCAGAATATTTAGAAACTTTTTACTAATTGTTCGAAGTGCATGGATGAAGTGCGAGAAGAAGACGAAAAGTTACGAGCGCAAGGCAAACAAAAAACCCAAACAGAATCACGTAACTGAGAGTATAATGGATGATTCAGTATTTAATTTTTTGTCATGTATCATTAGTGATAAAAGCTGTACTAAAATCGTGCGTATTGCATTTGATTCGTCGAAAGAAAATGAATTTTCTTTACGAAAAAAAAAGAACGAGTTCCTCTTCTTCTCCCCATCGTTGTTTCAATTGCGAAACGAATCTTTTCTTACGTAAACAAAAAGGAAACAGACGACAAAAAGTATATCAGAAAAAATAGCGTAATATATCCTTTGTTCAACGTTGCGTAGAATAACGAGGCGACGTAGGAGGAAATAAAAAGAAAACGAAAAAGATCAGAGAAACTGTGAGATATTATTTCTAAATATATAAAAAAAAAATATTGTATATGTTGAGCTGCAGTGTGCGAAAAGGTGACTAAACTGAAAAAAAACGACCATCGTAAAATGAACGGATGCTCGCGCTTCGAAAGATCTACGACGAGACTATCGTTCCAGTAAATATATGTAAATATATATTTTTCATTTATTCTCGTTCTGATTATCCGTATGTGTAAGTTTTTGACTTTTAGAATTAGAAATTAGAATAGAAAAAAGGATTATTCTATTTTAAATTAATTAGTGTTATTATATTCTTGTAAAATTCCCATAAAAGAGGGAAAACAAAAATATTAATCTGCAATTTTTCTCAGATTTCTCTGGAAAAAAACGAAGTCGTAAAAATGAACGGATTCTCGCGCTTTGAAAGATCAACTGCAAGAATATTCCAGTAAATATGTAAATATTTCTCATTTATTTATTCTCTAACATTACGATAGTAAAATCTTCGACTTTTGAATAACTTAGAATATTTTATACGGTATAATTGACATAAAAAATTTACAAAAAAGGCAAATCAATAGCGCTTTAAAAATCAACTAAAAGAATTTTTCCGTAAATTTGTAAATACCTCTCGTTTATTTATTCTCTAATAATCCGTACGTTTCTAAAATCTTTGACTTCGTATAACTTACAATATTCTATCCCAATATATAATTCACGTAAAAAAATTCACTAAAAAAGAGCAAAAGAAAAATATTAATCGAATGTGCAATTTTTTTCCAGATTTACTCATCCATGGTATTCAGGTCCGGAATCGTTTTTCCTCTTCGATTTCATCTCAATATCCACTGGAGGACAAAAACGAGAGCGAGCGCAGGATTGCTCGCGGTGCCCAGACGACGCTTCCGGCGATTTTCAACACTCGGCTGCTCCAACCACCTTCCTGACTCTGGCGAATCAAGCGTTCACGAAGCTCATTTAATTCGCTCCTGAAAAAAACAAAATAATATTGTAAGAAAATTTAATCAATTTCTTTGCATATATAATTTACACTTTTTTATACAAACAATTTTTCAACTTACATTTGTGTGTTGTAGGCGGTTTCCACTCGTCGAAGAGCAGCCTCGCGATCACTCAACTCCATCTCTAGACTCGCAGCTTTGAGACTGAGAACCTGACCAGCGTCCTCACTGACCCGTAATCTTTTTTCCAGTCTCAATTTTTCCGTCTCAGTCACCTTCAGTTCTCTGCAAAAAGAAATATCAAATAACATTTTTTTATTGGTCTTTATTTTTATCATTATTCGTTGACATTTATTGCTTTTTTATTATGAAATGGAATATAAAATTTTAATTATATTATAATGAAATTATTAAAATTAAATGTCGTCAAAATTAATATCAAATATTATGCTTGAATTTCAGATACTAAATTGGACTCGTGATATTCACCTGCTGAATTTTCTATTATCCTGGTGTAGAGTGTCGATGAGAGCCTCTTGAGCGTTCAGTCTACTCTGCAATTCTTCGATCGTCGCCTCAGCCCTCTCGGCCCTAATGCCACGTTCAGCGGCGAGAGTCTCAGCAGCGGAAACCTACATTGATACCGAGTGACGAATGAGGCACGAAGAAGGTTTTTAGATCGATCGAGTTCAGCGGATGCCACGACGAATAATTCGAAGTAACGTTACACTCTATACTTTGAGTCATCGCATAACGTCTAATAACGTTTCGAGCAAGTGACTCATTTCGAGCTGTTGTCGCCCCGTTTGAGGTGTAATCTGGTGCATTGACCTTTCGTTTGGAAAAAAATTGCGCAACTCGCGACAATTCTCCCTTCGTGAGCTTCTAACCACGGAGTTTCATTCAGAGATTGATAGAATCTCAAGAAATGAGAAAATTGTTATCATCGCTTTTTTTTTATTAGGGCCAATCGCAAGCGTGACTTCTCGTTGCGATGAATCACGAGATTCTTAGAATTCAACCCTTAGATTCGACCTTGCAACCCCTAAGCCGTACCACCCACTATCGTGACTCATTCGCGTAGTCGGAGTCGCGTTTGCTCGCTCGTAATACATCAATTCAGATCTGACGTCACGATAGCGCGCGAGAGCTCACGTAATCGCGAAATGCTGATAAAACAACAAATTCATTTTTCTCTCCCGATACCTTGTCGAGAAGAATTTTCTTGTCCTCGCGTAGCTTCAGCAATTTCTCACGGTCCCGCGATATTTGAGTGTCCAACATTTGCACCTGATCCTTCAAGGTCATTAACTCGTTTCTCAAATTCTCAGCTGCGACTGATTTCTCCTCGGATTCTTCGTTCAGTTTTTTCAGCTCGTCCTCAAGCTTTTCTTTTACCTTTTTTATAATTTATTTAAGAATATTTGTAAGTTTTTGTTCCAGTTCATTTACTGATTTTCTTTTTTTTACCTTTTTCAGTTCGTCTCTCTCCTGCGAGGTTTCCTCCAACTGAGCCCTGACTTGACGCGCCTCGTTGCCAAGAGTCTCGACTCGAGAATTTTCAGTGTTGAGAAGTCGTCTGAGGACAACGATCTGGATGTGCAAATGGTCGACCTGCTGTCCGAGTTCCTCGACGTTTTCCTGCAACGACGTGACTTCCTGACGTCGACGTCGCCAAGCATTGATAGCCAGCAAATGGCAAACGGTGCTCGCAGCCTTGGCAGCATTTTTCTTCGTTCCTCCGTCGTGCTCGCCGTCGGCTCTCCGATCATCCTCGAGCCACAGATTTCCGACCTGTCGCTTAACCGCCGAGAGCATCGTTACGCCGTGATCCATTGTTCTCTCGGAAACCTCGGTCATTCGCAATGAACTCGAGCTGCTTTCCGACCTTGGGTAAAAGAAGATAAAGAGGAATAAGAATAAGAATGAGGAATTCGAGGTTGAAGAAAATTTGAAGAGGAAAAAGAAAAGCTCGACACTGGCAACTCGCCAGCTGAGGATCTATCGACCTCATTGGGCTGTATTGTTAGTCGCGCGGAATTCTCGTTCCGTGAGAATGCACGAGGAAAAATAATTGTTCGAGATAATTCCTTTTTTCCGGAATTTATTTCGCCGATGGCGCTTGAGCGATGTATATAGGAATTGTAAACAAAGAGTCGCGGATCAGGGCAACCGGGAAACTCGAGATCACTTTGTCTCAATTTCCACTCCGCTCTGTGGAACCACTGTGTTGTACCTAATACGCGCCAGAGCGAGTTCAAACTATTTATAGTTTACACTTGGTCGTTTCATCGCCGCATTATAGTGCGTCGAGGGACCAACGGGAAGACGTTGTAGCTCCTCGTGTGTGCGTGCTAATCCGCGAATATCATCGACCCCTTTCAAGAACTTGTGCTCCCCATCGCGCCTCTAATCAAAAAAACAACAAAAAGTCTCAAAGGCCTTACAGCAAGAGTTGACTTTCCAAAATGAGGGAACGTAAACACGTGTAAAGCTAATTCTTATTTTCTGAAATAATTTTCATTTGTTTTACTAATCTTTTTATGCGGAGGTCAGTGATGTCATCGACCCTTTTTCGAAATCCGGGCTGAACGAGCACATCGTTAAAATTTGAAATTGAGACGACATTAACGAACTTTGAGTTTATTAAGATCGAAACGTAATTCATAAAAATGTTCTTTAAAATTAGAAAATAAAAAAAATTCCTAAAATAACGGAGCCTAGATGTAAAACTAATTTTCTTTTTATGAATATTTTTTTTTTAATTTCTCCTGAGATCATTTACCATCTGGCCGCGAATAATTTTTTTCACGAAGGGATGATTTGTAAAATTAATTTCAATTTTTAAAATTATTTTCATGAATTTTGTTTACAAACGTTTCTGTACCTGAGATCATTAATCTCATGATCGATGACTCCCGGTGAAAGATCAATCATGGATAGACTTTTCCTGCACACGGGGGTGATAGGAACGCGAAACGTCGGCGGACATGTCGTCGTGCCGGAAGTTTTGGTTTGACAGCCCCTGACAACCGGAAGTCGAGGATTTATCGTTTTACCGTCATAACCGGGTAGAACGCATCTTCGATGATAAATCGCAGTTTGCGATTTTACCGGACGTTGGAGCTTTCTGTCGGCCGCGTATTGTGCAAAATTCTTGCCCGAGGTACAATGAGCACGCGAGATTCCTCTCAACGGGGCGTTCAGGCTAATCGGCGTTTGCTGGCAAACGTTGCGCTTTTTTCCAATAATCTGCTGATGTGGCATATTTCGCTATATTTATTTATGTATATTTCACACGTTTTAACGCTAAGAGCACAGATTCCTTTTACCAAGTACGTCGTACAACGGGCGAGATAGCGAACGTACGGCGCACTTTTTTTTTTCAATTTTCGTATACAAAATTTTTTTGTCATGGAGACGGGAGATCGAAAACAATCGAGAGGTCGTAACGAGCTGCAGGCGGTTTAGTTACGTTGTAAATAATCGAAAAACTCGAAAAAAAAGTATTTTCTCTAAAATTACGTAAGGAAGGAAGAATATTGTATGAGATTCGAAAAACCTCGATTCCTAGAATTTTCGAACGCTCAACATATTTATAATTACAGGAAAAAAGTATTATATATGAATATAAATTTATATATCAATATAATACATAGGCAGCTAAAATTTGGGGCTGATGTTTATAGCAGTGTTCGAGAATTTCGTGATCCGAAGAGATATTGGAGTGACCTAGACGATTCTTGATAATATGTACGCATGTATATTAAAACGTTAGCCAAATAACGCTCGCATGTACAAAAAGGCTCGAGCGCTGTATTCCACGAAGTCACAAGGTCACGTGCTTATAGATCGTTAATCAGTAATATACACGTATGTATTTATTACGTATGGATATCGAGCCGTCGTGTGTATGAAGCACACCGCTCCAAACACGTTACGAAGAAGTTTTCCCCCTCTCCAATTTTTTTTCTCATTTGCATTGCATTCACGTGTTGGAAGCGCCATCACTCCGTTTTCTTAATTCCCACTCAAACTTTGTAAGATCGAAAGAAATCGAAATGAATAAATGAATTTTTGACTGTAGAAAGCGCTCCGATAGAAAGTCGTGTTTTGTCTCTTTTTCTCATTTTTCCGTCTCTCTCTCGCTCTCTCCATTCGTCCCTCAAACCTAAAATATAATTTTACGGTTTCGTGATCGTGACAACATTTTTATATGTATATAGTATGCATATATAATACATGCTCTTTCTATCCTTTTTCTCGTGGGTACGTTATTTTCAAAGAGAAGAACTCTCTGCCGTGTTGTGACCACTCCGTTTTCTCTAAACCGAAAATAAATTGACGACGCATAGCGCAGCTGTATAACATAGAGAAAGGCCGAGTTTGCGAAGGGAGCGATCAAAAAATAAGAGAAAAACGGATAGAGGAAGAAACAGAAAAAAAAATTCAGATAAAAGGAATCGAGCGGGAATGAGGAGGAAGGAGAGTGACGGAGCGAGAGAAGTAAAAAAAAA
Organism: Cremastinae sp. B BG-2022a; assembly: GCA_030522605.1. Classification (NCBI taxonomy): domain Eukaryota; kingdom Metazoa; phylum Arthropoda; class Insecta; order Hymenoptera; family Ichneumonidae; species Cremastinae sp. B BG-2022a. Next base: position 32,372 of record JAPYYX010000619.1, on the reverse strand, counting down.
GAACGAGAAGAAACAAAAAGTGACAGAACGAGAGATGAAAAATGTGGATAGAGCGCATGCGTCGATTCACTATAATTTTGTTCGTTTCGTTCCTGTCGCTTTTATTTCCTTGATGGTCAAACCACTGCTGCAGTTACTTTCGAATATTCAAAGGCATATTGTTTTCTCGTAAAATATATACATATATATATATCTATCCTCTATGTTCTATTCGTCTTCTGACTCTACGAAAATCGTCTTTAAACTTTTTTCGTCTTTTTCTCTCAATTAACACTGTACGAAGTGACTAAATGGGACGGAGATGTAGAGTACACACGCGCGGGATCGGAGCCAAAAATCATTTATTCTCCCCGCCAGGCTGCTCGATGCTACTCCCTACTCTCGCGATTTTGTGTACAGTCAGGCAGAGACTCGTTCTCACAACCGCTTTGACGATATAATGCTCCTTGCGCCTCTCGCGATATCTCCTACGCGTTTGTACGGATGACAAATAACGAGAAAGAAAAAAAAAACAAAACTCTTATTATCAACCAAAACATTAGCGAGTGCGAGACAAAAGCTAATAAATAGTAAATTCGAAAAAAATTACTACACTACGATTATTCGATAAGAGATCCAAGGATAAATTTATCGATAACAAAAAAGAGCGGAAGTCAATCTTTTTGTTAACTATGATATTTGAAGTTCGTTCAACGTTTCCTCGTGAGTGAAATTTTCGAGTGCTGAATTGTGTTGGTTTCATCGAAAGTGTTTCGATTTCCATACAACGCGCAGATCTACCGATCCGAGTTCTTTTTTCAAACGAGAAATAAAAAAAAGTACAAAAAAAACGTCGACAAAAAAGTTGAAGCGCGCTCCGTGTTGTGGTGCAGTGTTCCCTGTATAATATTCACTACGCTTTGCACAGCCACGACTTCACCATGAGTTTTGAACAGGCAAGTTTTCTTACCCCTCCGCATTGTCCTAAGATAGTTTAATTATAGCCATGCCGACCGGACAGGCTCAAGCTCTCCCAAAATAATGATTGGATCAGCGGAGCTTCTTGCTCTCTGAGCTTTTGCTTGCTTACTTCGTGTTTTCACTTCTCCGAGTGCACTACTCACACTGAGATTTCTCCTTGCAACGTTCTCTTGCCTCCGATACTTTCCCTTTTTTCATTCATGATTCCTCAATTTGAACATATGAGCAAAGTAAGATCTTCAGATCTTATCGAATTTCATAAAGATTTTTTTCACTTTTTCAATATTCAATATTTTAATTTTCCAGAAAACAAAGAGTACGCGTACAATTCATTAAAGAGGGATGGAACCGTTTTGCGGCATGAGTGATGACAATATAAACATAAGTGATGTCAGTAAGTGTATATCGAATTATTTTTGCTCAACCTTGTTTCCACTTTGATTCGATTTTTCCGATGTTTATTAAAATTTTCTTTGCGTTCAGTTGAAGTTATCCAAACGACGGATCCTAGCTTTGTGGACGGAGATCAAAGCGTTTCACCTGTAAATATGCTGTCCGGTGGAGGAGTAGAGTCCATGAGGCCGGTGCAGATGAGCACCGGCAATGTTTCGCCGTATGTTGAAATTTTGGAGCAGCCTGCTAGCAAGGCACTTCGGTTTAGGTACGAATGCGAAGGCCGTTCAGCTGGTAGCATTCCTGGAGTTAACAGTACAGCGGAAAACAAAACATTTCCTAGCATAAGAGTAAGTTCGCATGACTTCAATTATTACGGAAATAAAAAAATTATTATATAATTTATTACTTTTGTACTTGAACAATTTTGCAGATTGTAGGCTACAAAGGTCGAGCAGTAGTCGTAGTTTCGTGCGTCACAAAAGACCAACCCCACAGACCTCATCCTCACAATCTCGTGGGCAAGGAAGGATGCAAAAAGGGCGTTTGTACGGTCGAAGTAGCAACGGAAAACATGACAGTAACGTTCGCGAATTTGGGAATACAGTGCGTCAAGAAGAAGGACATTGAGGACGCTCTGAGAGTCAGGGAAGAGATGCGAGTCGATCCTTTTCGAAGTACGTTACGAAAAGAAAAAAAAAATCAACGATATTATGAAACTTTTATTATCACATGAGTCACGAAATCAATTTATCGATTTGCAGCTGGTTTCGAACACAAGAGACAACCGACTAGTATCGATCTCAACTCGGTTAGATTGTGCTTTCAAGTTTTCTTGGAAGGAACGGATAAAGGAAAATTCACTGTACCTCTGCCGGCAGTTGTTTCCGATCCGATATACGATAAAAGTTCGTACAGTCGCATTTTCGAGTTAATAAATCAATTATCTAAGAATGTAACTATTTAATTGATCATTTACAGAGGCGATGTCAGATCTGGTTATCTGTAAGCTAAGTCATTGTAGTGCCTCGGTCGCTGGTGGTCTGGAGATGATTCTTCTCTGTGAGAAAGTCGCGAAGGAGGATATCCAAGTAAAATTCTTCGAAGAACGAGACGGGCAAATCGTTTGGGAGGGATACGGCGACTTTCAGCCGTCCCAAGTACACAAACAGGTTCGACATATCTTTATTAATAAATTCAAAAATAAATTCCACGTGTTGATATTATTGTGTACGAATAATACAAGAGATAAAAATATTCACAGGTGGCGATTGCGTTCAGGACACCGACTTATCGTATACAACAGATCGAGCAACCGGTTCAGGTTTTCATTCAACTGAAACGACCATCGGACGGTGCCATCAGTGAATCTCTGCCCTTTCAGCTGTTACCCTTAGGTTCAGGTAGGCCCGCGTTCTGGTCGCTGCGAAAAGCCTTCGCCAGAAAAAAGGCTGACTATAATACGTTCAATAAGATACTTGCGACCGAAGCAGCGTTGCTCTCGAGCCAATCACCGAAGTATCCACGTAACATAGACGATTTTAATAACAACGACACAGAAACAACGCGCCGAGTTAACGGCAAATTCGAGGCGTTGCGAGCCCTCAACGATCTTTACAACTTGCGCAACAACGTTGATTCGAATTCTTTGATTTCGTCAAAGTTGACAAACACTGTAATCGCTAACCCGTCTATCAAGCGTACAGAAATAGATTTTGAGAATAACGTGGTAGATCCTACATACGATAAAAGTTCTCGAGACCAAGATAAAGAGAAATACTTTCAATCGGGCATAAACGTAACTAATAATGAGATATTTCTGGGTAATAAGATCAATCGTGATTTAGATCACCGTGATATTCCGAAATCCGTGGATAAACCCCGAAGCGATAAGAGCAGAACAGATTGGTTTGATTATTCGGAAGTGGGTAAGTGGGTGCAGAGAGGAGAGGAATGCGCTGCCGAAGGGAATGATGTAAAGAACGAGGATGAAGATAGCAAATCTCTAAAGGAATTATTGACGCAGGTCGCCGAGCTTGATGAGATTTACGAGGACACGCACGGGAAAGTTATGCGAGCGAATCTCGAGCGCGAGGAGGGCGAACGTCCGATGGAGGTCGACGTCTGTGACAATCAAACTTACACGAGTCTTCAGATGGCTATGAAGAATCCCATCGAATTTTACGACATCAACAACGACAGGAAGTACGAGGACGTCGCGATGTGTCCGAGCGATTTGCGCGACGCGCCGGCGATTCCGCCGCCTCTCGTGGCCAAGAGAGATCCGACGAGAGAACCGGAGGAGAGACTGCCGCCTCTGCCGCCAAAACGGATACGAAAAATGCCATCGATGCCTGTCTTATCTCGGATCTCATCTTCGCAGACTATCAGCGAGTCGGCATCGGAAGCGCCTCACAAAAATTTGCCCTCGCTTCCAGGAACGCTGACCAAACCGTCCAAGCAGGGACTGTTCTCGAAATTATTCGCCAAGAAGAGCAAGAAGGAGAACAGGGATGGAAATTTGGCACAAACGGACTTCACGAGCAGCAACAGATCCCTGAGCACAAATCGAGACAGCCTGACTTCACTGACGAAAGGGAGCATGAACGAAATTTCTCCTGCACTGCCGAGACCGAGCATGGCGAGTATAATGAGCGTCAAATCGTTCGAGCTCAACGGCGATGAGAATCCAACGTATGGAATGGATTTAACCGAGGCTGAGCATTACGCTCTGTACACGGCAATGGCACCTCACGCTACCACTTCCGAATTCGACGAAATGTCGTTCTACTACAGTCCCGTCGAGGGTGGAAAAATATTAACGGAAGCTAAAGAAGCCTAACTTAATCGCGATTTTTACGCTTACATTTTCCTAAAAGAGTGATCGTTTTTTTTCCATTTGTGATTTAATTTTAAACTCGTTGAGCATTTTTTTCCGGGAATTTGATCGTTTTTAAATGTGTTTCGATTGTTTATCTGTTGATGGAAGAAGAAAAAAACGAATCTAGTCGAATTTCGTAGTGTCGTCTTATTCTAGTCAGAGCCGCGACGGTCTAGTCTACCACTTAGAGTGCAAGGTTATCCGGTTTTATCGTTATTTTTGATAGAGCGGGTTACTCAGAAACGGAGAAAATATTCATCGTTTTTACGAGGAGGCCACTGAAATTAGAATTAAATTTAAATTATCCGGATACGATGCATCGTTACAAATTTGCTCAGTGTCCTATTTTTTGTAGGATCTTAACTAAACTCGAGCAAAGTACTTTGCAGTTGTTGATTGAACTGTTGTTGTGTTATGAGATGGTACAGGGAAAACTTTTTGAGGGAGATGATATTGAGCGATAGCAGTTTTCAGAATCTCTATATGAAAAATAATATATTTATATTTATAATGCCTTACGAATTTGCCTTACGTACAAGTAAGAACGATTTCAAGCGGCGAAATGAAATTGTCGAGTTCATTGAAATCGAACTGCAATTGGTGAAAAATGAGAAAAATACGTCTCTTTAATACATTAATATTCGTAGATGATCCTGATACGCTAAGGCGAAAGAGGCAAAAGTTTAATAACAGCCCCAACGCACTTGTCTTAAGACACGTACAAGCCGAGGCCGAAAAACGTGAGTACTGGGACTAAAAAGATCAAACAAAATAATGGAAAGAAAATTATTGTAGCTTGCCTGGGACTGGGCTATGTACGGTTTATCATCGGGAATCATTACATTTATTAATGGAACGTATATGAAATAACTATGTCCGAGATTGCAGAATATCATCGAATTGTTTATAAAAAATGTCTGTGAAAAAAAAATTTTTTAATTGTAAACAAATTTTAAAAAATTTGATGATCATTCTGCAATTTCTCAGTCATGTACTAACATCGCAGAAAAATGCAAAGTGCTTTCACATTTTTCATATTGGAAACTTGTAAAACTCGGATGCTTGATTTATAATATTTGTATATATTTATCACAGGCGACCGAATATTTTTGTGCATTATATCTTCATCGTTCTCGCGAGAACGGTTGATGAAAAAATTGTCTGACGGTGAAAACGATATTTCATTGTACAATAGCGATTACTCGCACAGGTTTTTGGTGAGATTAGAATGATGAGAGACAAGCTAAAGAAAAAAATATGAAGATTTGTATTTAAAGTTTATTATAATACGTATTTTCACAGAGTGGCGATGAATCTTGTATTTTATACTTTTTTAAAAGTGCATTTTATACGCGATACATTTGAAAGATTTATAGCTCTACAGATTCGTATATGAGCAGAGACTTTGTAATTTTTAATTGATTTTTGAAAGATTGTAACTTTTCAAATCTTTGACGTTGCGTCGATTGTTTTCTGTCTTCGAGACTTTTATATAAAACAGGAAAAGGCTCAATTTTGTGCATGCTTACATTATTCTCGTCTTGGTAAAAGAAAGAAATTTTTAACGATGGTGTGGGTCACGATGAAGCTTTCCCCCTCGAACGACATTTTACGTGATCAACTTTACGTGATGACAAATGTGCAATAATTGTATGATACAATTTTTACCAAAAAAATACAAAAAACTTTCGAGAGAGAATTTATATTTACATGGAATTGTATTGATTAATGCTGATTATTGATGAAGAAGAAATATATTAATATGTATATAAATTTAATGGACTCCAACTTGAGATTCTTTTTGTTTTTTCCGCCTTTCGTTTCGAAAATTCTCAGTATGACCGAAAAAGATGTGCAATGAAGATAATATCACGTTAAGGTACGAATCAGTAAATTTAGATAAATTTTTTTTGAGTGATGAGTTTAATTGTTCTAGTTTAGAGTAGGATTAGTTGATGCAAAATGAAATGAAATTACCATTATTCATGCACGTACTCCTATAATTAAAAAAATTATATTCTATTTCACAAATTTCCAATTCTCACTCCAAAATTCTTTCACCATCATTTGGACTAACAAAATAAAAAAAAATGTGTTGCTTCTGTTGCATGTTCTGCTTTCAATTTTTTGAATTTTAATTTTGATCATGAATGAGAGAATTAAAAATAATTTTCTGCGACAGATGCTGGACTGTTCGACCAACCGATCCAATACAATTTCAACCTCGTCAAACCAGAGCCCATTGACAACATGTTATCACCTTATGGCAACAGCATGGGTGGAGGAAGTTCTCCATTTTATCCTGCTGGAAGTACACCACCTTTGCCACCGATGAGTGCTCAGAGTCTCAGGTAAATAAAAATTAAAAAATCAATTCTTTCACAAAATCCTCCATAAAAAATTTTCAAATTATTTAGTTTTGTTAGAATTTTTATTAACCAATAAGCTCTACGAATAATTTTACTTTATTAATTTTAATAAATTTTAATAGCTAAGTATTAATTGATTAAAATTTTTTTGCTAGGCCTAGGCTCTCGCCTCGACGGACACCTTCTCCGATGGATTGTATGACGTACAACATACCCTCGATGCAAACACAAACGAATTTTGAGATGCCATTCTTGGGCTCACCGAATTCCCAACCAGGTTTACCGCAATCAACGAATGTCGATTTACCGACGAGTCAAATGACTTACGACCAACCTCAGGCGTCCATGGTTCTCGACAGAGTAACTCCGGATCAGCAAAACCTCGGATTGGAACCGCTGATCAATACTGGTATATATAACCCACCAACAACTTTTTACGTTGCATTTTTTTCGCTGCGTAGCATACTAAAAAATTTACTTTCGCAGGTCCCAGCAACGTTCTGGACTTGGACAGTCAACAATTCAGTTTTGACATGAGTCTGAATCAACTCGATTCCGCTGAATTGGCATATTTTGGAACGGAGTTGTCGGAAAATCTCTCCAGTGGACTGTCCATCTCGGACTCAGTGAAGGTACAATTTGAAACATCAAAAGAACGATTATAAGTCTGTTAATATTTTAAGCATTCGCCAACCTACGAACATAATTTTAAAAAAATTTTAATTAATCGATTAATTAATAGATCGTATGAAATTTTTTTTTCCGTAGGTAAAAGGTACCGGAGGAAATAATGGAGAAGGTAACAGCAGCATGACCGACAGTTTTACGAGATTGACCAACACAACGATTCAGGAGCTTCGCACGCTGAACAGCATATACAAACCACCAAAGGAAAACTAAAAATGTTGATTTTGAATCGTTTAAGTATGAATCAATGACATTGAATTTTTCATTTTTTCATGATATACATATCGCACTAATTGTTTTTTTTATTTCTCCAATTGCAGGATCCACATTATCCGTCCTGGTTTGAGGATCATCTGTAAACGCTGTACGAATACTCGTTAATGACCATTTTTGTGATATTTACCTTTTAACGATTTTTACGAAGCGACAAGACCTCTCTTTTTTAATTTACGTACCGTATAATTTACCGTATGCATATCATTGTAAAGAGAATGAAAATCTCTCCGGTGTATATACATAAATATATAAATTTACATTATAAATTTTGTTATTTCGATGGATACAAAAAAATCAATGCATCATAGATGTGCAGGAAAATTTGATGTTAATACTCGAATCTCGAAGAAAAATAGATGAGAATTATGACATCTGACTTTCCAATTCTGAGGCAATCCGAAAATTGTGCACATTATTTTCAATAAGGAAGTGATAGAAATTAAAAGTATAGAATATTGGAACAAACGAAATCTAGAAATTAATTAAGCGTTTAATGATCAGAAACGCTTTTCTATAAATATTAGAAACGAAATTTTTCTCAAAGTAAAAACCATTTACGAATGAAGAGTTTTTCAAGCTTGATTAGCTAAACGATGACACGAATGTGATCATCCAATAAATTTAGTGTAAAAAAATCCATTTTTGGCACGAGCCGTCAAAATCAATGCAATTATTCAAATGCTGGATCAAGAAAATAAAACTGCGTTATTATCTTTTTTCAAACTGTATTTACTTAAAAATACAATTAATATTCAAAATCTGTTGGAATGGGCAGAAATATGATCGGTGGTACAAATAACACTTTTCCTCTTATCAAGAAAAGTGATGACGTTAATATCCTGTACAAAGTCTCTTGGAGACATTCCACGTGAGCACAAATTAAAAAAAAAACTTATCCTAAAATTTGCATTATCATGAAAAATTAACATCCATCGAATTTTATTTGATCTCGATTATATTGAAGTGTTACGAAAAATGTAGAAATGTATTCCACTCCATTTTACATCAGAGAAATTCCAACGTAAAGTTTCATGTGAATAAAAAGTAAAAAAGGACCATCAGGTTTATTGTATCTGAGCACCGAGGTACTCGTCGAGCCCATAGACGTTATTTTATTTGGGATGGAGTTTATTGGCGTCACTCGACTCTCATCGAAGTTACTACGTCCCGATGGATACGTGAAAACGTCTGTGAACGGTCTATAAAACGATGTCTTACATTTTTATTTCATGTTTTCTTCGCGATCGAAGGATTAACCAGGTATATAGTCCCAAGGCTGGAAGTCCTCGAGACTGAAGGATCACATTGAAACGACAATCAACAGATCAACCTTCGCTAACTCCCATCGACAATAAACTGTTTTTTTCTCTCTCTTTTTTTTATTGTTCACTTAAACTCATCAACAACCATCGAGAGAATGAACAATCGATCGTTCTTTTTTTTTATTAGAAAAAGAAAACGTGTGTCGAGTGTGAAAGTAAGAAAAAAAAATGAGTTTTCAACTGTCACGTCATATTCAACTATAACTTTATCGAAAAATATTTGTACATTGAAACGTATGGGTCGCGTTATTATATCGTCTCGCACATTCGAAATTGGCTTTTGTCATCTTTTTATTATTTAATATATATTTATATATATGTGTGTTGTGTTGTGTGTATATATATATATATAATGCAGCTATGGTACAAGGGGTATCGAAAACCGCAACGTGTCTCTCCAACCCTTCGTGCCTAGCGCGCATCCGACACTTACAATAAAAAGGTATGGAGTTTAAATCGCGCAATGTCATTGTATAATATTTATTACGTCGTGACGTCGGATGATCTCTTATGTTTTTTTTCCTTCTCTATCCTTTCATCTTTCATACACGATTGTGTAACAGTGGTTCTTGTTTCTTGCATTTCCCATAACTAGTGTTTTTTTTTCTATTCTTTTTTATTTCTCTTTATTATCTTAACTTGTATAAAATTAATGGATCCCACCTGGTACATGATACATAATAAAACGATGATCGAGGATTCGTGGGATGACCGATTGAAGTGTGAGACGCGGTAATATTAGCAGATAAATAAAATAATGGTCACACGTTTTTCATTCGAATCTTCACTCGTTCGAGGGGAGCGCGTCTAATATTTTTTTCGAAACTCACCGAGAGGGGGGTGGGGGTGGGGAGGAGGAGGAGAGAAACAAAGATTGTGATTCGCTTTATCCGGAGACTTTGACCCGAGTGAAAAACATGTGAAGTACAGGGAGGAAACTTTGTCGAGGCTTCGCGTACATTTGTTTCTTTTTTTCGAATCGCCTTTTTTTTACAATTTCATTAATTTCAACACTGTTCGCTATCATACATTGTAAATTCATTGTGAAAATGTACAATCGAGAGTTTCTCATGTGAATGGTGTGTGTGTGTGTGTTTGTGTATAGTTGGAGGGGCTCTGCGCTCGTCTACATGATTTATTCGCGAATTCGGTTTTTTTTGTTTTCGTCGTTGGAAATGCCTCGGCACGCAGGATCGCGTCGAAGATTTTTCTACTCGTTAATTAATTTCATTCGTATTATCTTTCTCGTTACGCCCGATTATAGAGTTTAACGAACATTTTCTTGTTTTCGTTTTTCTTTTTCTTCACGGTACACGTTTAAACAGTATTATCGTTAATAATAAAATGTTCCTTAGTCCACAACTTTATACATGCTATGTATAATTATTATGCAACGGTCAGAATCACACATTATCTCATCCACACTAATCCAACGCGAGCATTGCATTTTATGTTCATTACAACGGGATCGTGTCGGTAAAATGTGTATGGAGGGGCTCTCGAGGTTACAACTCAAATCTGACGCAGAACTCGTTTTTGTTTCTTTTATTTCTAATCTTTCACACTCTCTCGCTCTTCCTCTTGTTCTATATTTTCTTTTCTTCTTTTCTCTCTCTCTCGCTTTCTTTTACTGTACATCGAACGTCGAGCGATGCGCATAATTTCTCACCGTTTAGCTCAGTATTCGTAAATTGATTAATTACTCGTTAATTCGATCGTGTCTATTACAATTTGTGATTTTCTTCAAATCGTCGATGCACCACTCAACATGGATAAAATCTGGACTCACCCCCTCCAACGCTGCTGTTACGCGACACACTCTTTCGATTTCATTTTCTCATTTTTTTTTTTCATTTCGCTTTTTTCCCCTTTTTTTCATCTATTACACATATTATCGGTATTTAAAATAAAACTCAGTCACGCGCACTATATGTGAGAGGCATTCGTCAACCTACAAACGCAATTTGATTTCAAATGTAAAAAAAAATCATCACCCACATGTGTCCATTTTACACTATTTAAATACAATAGAGCTTTTTTTGTTTTATTTCTTAAATAAGTTTTTTTTCCCCCATTCTTATCGTTCTTTCATTTTTCTTTTATTCATTTTCTTCCATTTTCCTCTTATTCTTTATCTCGTTATAAAACTGTCCCGCGAAGAAAGTCAGCCACACAAGAGATGGGCGACAAATACCAAAGTTGGATAGGTTTTTGGCCCGGATCGTCCGATAGATATACTCTCGACGCTCTCGCATCGTGTACATAATACAAAAGGAATACAATGCACAGAGGGATGTAACGCGTCTGTGTGTGATTTTTCGTGTATTCGTGTGTTCTCGCATACAACGCGCAGCCCTTGCTTCTCCTCCCGCCCCGCGGCGCGCGGATCATTAAAGCCAAGAACGAAGTGTCCAGAGAAAAATCTAGAAACCTGGACAGAGCTTTCTCGCTCCGGGCGCGGACTTTGGATTGGGAAAGGAAAAGCAGGCCGAAGGGGGAGAGAGAAAAACCTTAGAATAATTCCTTCGTCGAATTGAACTCGCCGAGAGTAGTCACGCAGTCGACCACGGATCTACACACAGTAGTATTTGGTGATGGCTTGGGAGGGCCAGAATTGCAAAGGCCCGAGACCGTAGTTTTAAATCATCGCTAACATCGTGTCAGTCCGTCGCAACTCTGGCGATGTTGCAACTCGTCTGTTGTTCTTGGATTTGTTTCTTTTTATTATTATTGTTGTTGTTGCTGTTGTCGCTGTTGTTACAGTTGCCGTTCTATGTGTATCTATATATACATATATATCTAAAAATGTATATATATGTATATATAATTATTTATTCTTTTTTTTTTCATTTAGTGGTAAATCCAGGAGGTTCCGACATTGTGGACCGGGCATTGGCGTCAACATTTCGTACTAAACACCTCAATGTGAGAGTACAGTCTCTGTTTTTGCTGTTTCGCTGCAGTCGTTTATTGTTGTTGCTGTTGCTGTTGCTGTCGTCGTCGTCGATTTTCCCTTCTTGTGTATTCATTTTGGTGAAAAAGATTTTTGTCGGTTCTTCCGACGATGGCGCCATCTGCCCTGCACCTCCCGCTTTTACTTACATAGCTCTTAGTCCTTTATTCATTATGCGTCCTCGTCCTCTTCTTCGCCCTCCACATCACCGTCGCCCTCAACCTCGTCCTCCTCCTCATCTGCGATTGAGAACAAATGGAAATGCATTAAAAAAATGTGACAATCTTGAATCGGATCAAATGGAATTGAAATTCAACGAGCGCGCTCTCTCTCTCTCTCTCTCTCTCTTTGCTCGATATCAATAGCCCGCACCTCATATCGATCATAACATTTAGCGAATTGAAGCTCGCTCTAGGGTAAGCGCGAAGCGCGCGCGTGTCGTTTATTGATTTCATTTTATTCAACTATTAAACTGACCTTCTCCATCGTCGAGTTCCTCCTCGCCTTCGACCTCGAGGTCCTCCTCGTCGTCCTCGCCCTCGCCGTCGACTTCCTCCTCCTCGTCGTCCAATTCCTCTTCCTCGACGTCCTCCTCGAAGTCACCGTCGCCGTTCTCCTCCCTTCTCAGTTTCTTAACGTCGTCATTCTTGTCCTGAAAATAAATAAACAGAAATTAAGTATATGGAAAGAGCAATAGACCCTTATAAATAATTTATTCAAACGGAGCAACGAGAGAACGTAGGTCGAAGCGACGTGAATTTATGAGACCAGCGAACCAGGTATGGAGGATTTATCCGTGTGGTGGAGAGGAAGGGAAGAAAAAAAAAAGAGGAAGTCGAACTAAAAGGGACACGCGGGCGGAGGATGCTTTTCCCGCCTGAGAGACAGGGGTGTACGGGATAACTGATGATGCCGAAGCGAGGAAAAGAGGGGAAGAGAATCGACCTCATTTCGTCACGGAAGGGAGAACTCCGAGGATGGAAAAGTCTTGATACCTTTCGCGTTGAAAGAAAAATAACGAATGGAATTTATTTGAAAATACGAATTACATTTTTCCAAATTCATAATTCATTCTCTATTAACGTTGAAACATATTTTTTTGGGTTAAGCAAAGAGAGGCTGAAATATGTATAGCGTCCGAATCGGGAAAAAAACAAAAATAGACAAGAAAACACGGAGAGGGAAAAAAAAGTGAAGAAGAATCGTCAAATCCCCGGAAGCACACGCACACGGTTCATGGAACGCCGTGGCGCTCGAGGGCTCCGGAGGGGTAAAAGAGCGCGCCGGCACACAAGGATAAAGGTAAGAGAGAGAGAGAGAGAGAGAAAGCGAGGGAGAGAGTAGCGCCAACGCCGAGGGGGAGGGGAATCAAATGTCCAATGAGACAGTACGTTGAGGGGAAAAGAGCGGACCGCTCAGACATTTTCTATTGGTTGAAACGAGAAGCTACCAAAGCGTTGGTGGACGCGTTCTCTGCCTCACGCACATACTTGTACCCTCGCTTTTTCCCCCACTCCGATACACGAATTTCTCTCGCTTGTTCTCTTTCGAGGGGAGGAAAAAGCAGCGTGCCCGGTGTCGCGCGCGTGCTCAACACTCTCTTCCCATAATGGATTTGTGGCTTCAAAAAAGCCCGCCACGATCAGTCGATGAGGAAAAAAAAGAAATAAGGCGTGAAAAACTCGAGAATTTCCATTTTTTTTTTCAAACGTCATTCGTTCGACCGTTACAATCAAATTCGTGAAAACGCAACAATAATGGCGTTCCCTTTATGAAGCTCGGCGTGGATGACAGTGGCGTCGTTTCTCACCAGTTTCGCCACGTTCGCGTACGAATTTATTTCCCCCGCTACATGCGCGTTCGCGCAGTAATACGAAGAAAAAATTAATTTACACGAGAGACGCGAGCCATGCGTCTTTGAGCGAGAGAAATACATTCGACGTGACAGAGACGCGATTATCTATCAGCGACGCCGTTAATCGTACAAGGTCTCTCTTCGCAGATAACCCAAACGTTTTTAACGAATCTCGCTACAGGATGTCCCGCGAGCGTGTCAATAATCGAGTATAAATTAAACACATTTTCGTCCGAGTTCCCCCAATTCTTTTTTCTTTCCCGCCATTCCATCGGATCGTAGATAAAAACGAGCACTATCGAATCGATAAGCGCCCGCACGGATCGAGAAATGATTATCCCGATTACGAAGATATGGAAATACAAATTTTCGTCGCCGGAGCGTCGTAGCTAAGGGAAAAATATTAAGGAAGGGGAAGACTGGAGCACAAAGTTGGATTACAGTGGGGTAAAGATTGAGGGCACCGAGCGTGGTGAGATTCGTGAGCAACACACGAGAATGCCGGCGTGTCGGGAGAGAGAGAGAGAGAGATAGAAAGAGCCCCACACCGTTGGCTTCTATACCGCATCGATCCGCGTGAAATACGATTGAAGAAGTTCAAGCCTAGTTGGAAACATACTCGGATGGAGAGAGATGGACGGAGAACATTGTGGGGAGAAAAAGATAGAGATACGAGTCTGATAGATAGCCAGTTTTGCAAAAAGAAAAAAAAAAGACGCCTACGATGCTCCGGCAACGGTAACGGATTGAATAGAGCCACGCCGGTTTACAAATCCACGTGACGTTCGTATACTTTCGTTAGCTCCGAGAAACGACGCTCTTTACCGCGCACGATACTTCTTTTTTTTCACCCCAGCGCCACCGGCGACGTTTCTCGACATCAATAATAACAATATCGTCAATAATAGCCAACAAGGAGAAACAATAATGATGATAATAACGCTTGATCGTCAATGCGTCCGGACATGAGAAATTTTGTATTTTAGGAATAAAAATGCGCGAACGGAATCGAGAATGAGAGAGAGAGAGAGAGAGAAGGATGCACGGTTCGGGTCGTACGTCGGCGTCGCTCTATACTTTCAGGGGCATGGAAAAGTTACGGTTACGCGATGTTTTCTCGAAAGTTCGTAAGAGAGAAGAGGAGCGCGCGACAGTAGACGAGCGGCACGGTTTCTATTACTTGGGCATGAGAGAGCGAGAAGGATGGAAAGAAAAAGAGAGAGAGAGAGTGGGGAGCGAGTCTCTGAGAACGGAGAGAGAGAGAAAGAAAGAGCGAGAGATATTGCACGCGTTGAGGAGAGCGCGCCGATATAATGCATGGCGGGTGCTGCTGTACAGTTGCTCGTTCGCTATTAAATCCAGACTCTTTATAATTCCATCTCGCTCGCTCTCGGTTAAAATGATTCGAAAACGGCGCGGGCATCGGTATGTTTATGTACGCAAACCGGGTAAACAATTTCGAGGGCGGCGTCGTTGTAATCGAATTACGATTCCCATTGATGTAGCGGGAGCTTGTAATGAGACTGAGCATATCAATACGCACCGAATTATCGATCAATTACCGAAGAGAACGGAGAGAGAATCAAAGTGAATGGAATGAGAGAGAGAGAGCGAGAGAGTTACGCGGGCGAGAAATCCGTAGTCGCCATAATGGATAAGCAGAGAGCGAGGGAGACGGAGAGTGAGGAAGCGAAGAGGGAATTGTACCGAAACTCGGAAAAATGCGCGGGAGGTTGCCGCCGCTTTTCCCCAAACGAAACGATGACAGCGATGCATGAAAATGGCGTCTTTCCAGCCTCATTCCCCTTTACGAGGGACAACAAACTATGGAAATTGAGTAAAAAAGTGAGGAATGTTAAAACTATTTTCCAAAATGTCTGCTCGCAGATACGAGGATCGGAGCACATGGCGTTGTTGGTGGTTTAAATTGGCTAGGGAATTTTCGAGCGTTATTAACAAGCCCGCCATACTTTTTCTTCACTATTAACGTAACACGAGTCTGTCTCGCTCTCTCTCTCTCTCTTTCTCTCTCTCTATCTCGATCGGTAATTATAGACGGCATTGTGACGACAAGGGTGATCAACCGACGCGAGTTTCATGGCGTCACTAACTCTACGTATCTCTTTTTTTCGTTTCATCGAGCTCGAATTTATTAATAAGGAAGAATATGTAATTTTTACGACGCGATTAACGGCTCCGAATGGTGATGGTTTGATGGAGCGCGTCGGGCGCGAAGATAGTCAGAAGAGAGATAGGTAGAAAAAAATGGAGTCGGAAGAAAATGCCGGCCGGCACAAACCCCACATGTCTTTTGGTTTTCTCTCGTCTCGTTTCTTCGTTTCGCGTACAACTTGGATCTCGCCACGGCACATATCTCGGAGGCGCGAAAATCACACTTTCGGAAAAGAAGAAACGTGGCGAGGGAAGAAAAAACGAGAAGAACGCACGCGAGAGACGCTACGCGTCTAGGAATTTTGTATATCGGTCTCTCTCACACTCCGTTCCTCTTGAATATAGGAAAACACAAACCGTACACACAAAATATCACACTGTACAAATACAACAATCTACTGCTCGGAGGAAAATGAAGAAATCGAAAAAAAAAAATGAAGATATTTTTGAAAAACTCACCTCAGCCGCCCTTTTGATTCCCTTGATCTCGCACTTTGCGTCCCCTGCTGGCTTGTCGTTTTCCGTCGTCTTCTCCACCGCAACTTCGTTGTTTTCCTTGGTACTCATTTTGTGTTTGTAGATATAGTTTTATATATTTTCGTGTTTACGATGAATTTTGTGCGCGCTATCGGTGTTTTCTCCGTTGACGCTCCTCGGTGTGTATACTGCGAATCTGCGGGTTCGCTTGCTTCTGACGAACTGTGGGGGCTCTCTCTCCCTCGTTCCTCCGATCGTACTATCGCGCGAGAACGTGAAGAACGGTCGTAAGTCTATCTCTCTCACACTTAGAGCGGCGCGCGCGCGTATATATCCGCAAGTGTGTGTATACTTGGGTATAAATGTGTGCGATCTGTATGGATGAGCACGTAAGCCTCCGATGTGTCCTCGCGCGGCGTCGGTTTCCGGCGAAATGCCCGAGAGAGCAAGCGTCGTCAGGCGAAACCCGATCAAGGAGGGGGAAACACAGTGATCAGCGAGAGAGAAAGAGAGAGAGAGAGAGAAAAAGCAAGAGCGAGAGAGAGAGAGAGGGGAGAAGGTGGTTCGCTCGGCGTGTTTTTGAGAGACAGAGAGACGAACCAGTCGGTAGTGGAGCGTGCTGTGTACTGACGAGAGACTGTCGCGAGAGTAACAGAACAGCGTCGTACTTGCCCTCTCTTTTTTTCTCCCTCTTCTCCTATGCCCCTCATCGCTCTTGTAACCGACTGTCTCTCTCTTTCACGTGGGATATCCATAAGCCTCATAGACCCCACCGACTTGCTCGCTTTGTTCAAAAATGAAGATGGCGCGTGTTTGAAACTCGATAAATCGCTGATTGGTCGGAGGCATTATCGCAAATCGTGAACAATCGATGAGACCATTTTCCAAAATCCTAATCTCTGATTATTTCACAATAATTGTTTCATGGATTGGAACCGGTTAGAGTATTCTCAAGGGTATAAATAATATTCAATCGCTATGAGGACGAGGGGTTCGAGAGTTCGTGATGTCTACGGAGACACTGCTTCGAGGCTAATATGCCACGATTTCAAAAATCATAAAACTTTCCTCATTTTCTCAATACTTTTTTATCGTTGGGAGAACGATTTTCGCGTCGAATTTATGTAGCATTTTGAAGAGCTTTCATTATCAAATTTATTTATTCATTTTTTTTATTAATTAGCATAATCCTGTTTTTATAATGATCGTTTTTCGTGATGGATCACCGTCGAGTATTGCGCTATAGATGTCGCCGCGATCGGCCCAATGCAAAAAAAGCTTCTAGCTACTCGCATTGACCGCTATAATTTTTTTATGCCAGGTTTCGAAAGGTTGGATTCACAGCAGCGCAGGCACCTTGGAAAAATTATTCATGATTTGTTAAAATTTTTCAATATGTCGAAAAAGGTCATTTTACGTTCATGTCAGCATTATAAAAAAATGATCGAGACTCAGCGACCTGTGCTATGACGAACTTTTACACGTAATTGCCTTATGTTGCAAGGATTTATGCGCAATTGATGACTAGCAGAACATTCTGCACATGAATTTTTCTTGATTCGATTACGATTAAGATTATTTATAACCAGGAAAAGAGAGAGACAGCAGTTTCGTGTAATTTCTGAAAATAGCAAACGGGCACTTCAACTTTGCGCCTCTGAGGTTAGTTCCTCGCGCATGCGTTCGAGGCGCACTTGAATTACTTACATCCGGTGGAGTCATACGCTTCCCGTTCTTTCTAAACAATCAAGATGGTAGGTTTATACATATTTCTCGCTACCTCGTGTTTTATCCATAAATATCAGAAGAATCTTTATTACAAAACGTCAAATAATCATGGATCTATTGTGCTCCGAAACGTCTTTGCAGTTTTGCAAGAATATTGCGCCAGTTTTGTGTCGTGAAAAAAAATTATTCTCTTGTGTCATAACCTACGAAATCATAACCTCTAAAATATACAATTGAATTGTCTACTCAGCAAATTGCATTAAATTTAGAAAAACATAGATTTTACTTTAATTCTTCTTACATCAGCCGAATATTAATTTTTTTATTGACTTTGGTGGAGTTAACTTTTAACAACATTGATCGTAATGTCAAGTGTTTTCATCGATTGTACCAATTTATTTAATGACAATTCGTGATTTTAGGTGAACGTGCCGAAACAGAGGCGCACTTTCTGCAAAAAGTGCAAGGTGCACAAAACCCACAAAGTCACACAGTACAAGAAGAGCAAAGAGAGGCACGCTTCTCAGGGTCGTAGACGTTACGATCGTAAACAACAGGGATTCGGTGGACAGACCAAACCCATCTTCAGGAAAAAGGTACAGCACAGGGAAATTATTGTTGAAAACATAAATTTACTCCCCATCTAACTTTTATTATAAAATTCAATTTTCTTTCTCAGGCTAAAACCACTAAGAAAATCGTACTGAGGATGGAATGTACCGAATGCAAATACAGAAAGCAAATTCCCCTGAAGCGTTGCAAGCACTTCGAGCTTGGTGGTGACAAGAAGAGGAAGGGACAGATGATACAGTTCTAAATCTCTCAATAACACTTCTGAGAAAACTGTATTTCATAAGAAAATGTGAAATAAATGAGATCGTATTTCATAAATTCTTTTTTCATATATCTTCATTCAGTTTAAACATTCAATCTTTTATAGAAAAAAAACCAATTGGTCGCATCTTATTTACATTTTATTCCTGATTTATTTTTCCTATATAAACCGTCAGTTTGAGCATCTTATTCTGCAACTTCCTGTCTCTCGGAGTCAACTTCCGGCACTTCAGGCTGTGGATCGCTGTTGATAATATTTTAAAAAAGTGAATCTTTTTAAAGTTTACGGAATGTAAATGTATACTCGATGAGAAACTCACTTTGGTACATTTGGATCGGAACCTTCTTGATTTACTTCATTTTTTTGAGCAGCCAATCCAGGTATAGATGCAAGCTGGATAATAAAATAATTAATATATTAACAATCATCATATCGTATTAATAATCGTAGACGAAATTTATTATAAATCTTAGACTAAATACTCTTACCCTTGATTCAAGTATAACAACCGCAGCTTCAACTCTTTGCAATTTGTTCTCAAACTCGAATAATTTCTCCTCACAATTGAGAGCGAGCTTGTTCAAAAATGAAACAGTATTTACAACAAAATGGTTTATAAAAGATATCGTTCGTTTCTGATGAATCGGTGGAACCTGAAAGTATCGTGTTAATTAACATCCCTGTAGACAAAACAATACAAAATTGATTAGAAAATGACGAACCTTAGTGAAATCTATGGTCGGCTCGATAATCGGTATGTTATCACCCATAGCAAATGATTTTTATATTATTTTGGCAATAAAATCATTATTTTCGTAGCTAATTCGATTGATTTTTCTTATTAATACTTGTCAAAACAGAGGAACGTCAAAATCCAGACATGCTTTTCTCGCCTCTATAAAAATAAAGCTTGCGCGCAACTTTACTGCGCATTCAATATTTTATCTGTTGCTGTTGGTATCATTGACACATAAATTTTATTTGCTTGGTGTCATTGTACTGCGAAGTACCATTCGCTTTTATGTATTTGTTTATTTTTCTGTTAAAAATCTTTGAAAAATAATTACATCGCTAAATATAATACACATTTTTCCATTTTTTAATGCATTAGTTTATAAAATTAATTAACTGGTCTTCTCGATTCTTTTCTCGTTGGCAATTCTTTACGTAGATTCGAATTAACTTTTGCCGGTATGTGACTGAAGTCCGGTCGACGTACGGACGCACGTTCGTATTTATTTTGCCTCGACACGCGATTTTCGGTTTCTACATTCTTTGCATTTATTCCATTGATTTCGGATGAGTTACTCAATTTCTTATTCAACGTTTCCGGTTGATCTTCTTGATTATTCGTCGATTTCCGAATTTCGAGGGTTTCTGATTTTTTTACTGATAAAGCGATGTTGACTTTTTCAAGAGACGATTCCTGAAATATTAGTCACAGAGGAATTCGACGGAAAATATTTTTTTATTCAATTCACGAATTTTACCAGCATTTCTTCCCTCCACAAACTCATCATGTCAAGGACATTGGAAGACGACATTGGCACAATGCTGCCATTGCCCTAAAAAAAAAAATTATACGAAAAAAATTACGTCACAAAATTAGGACGAAAAATATACTGACCGATATCCAGGGATGATTTTCGACTTCTGCTGCGGTTAATCGAAACGCTGGATTTTTTTCGAGTAATTTGCTTAAAAGGTGGCGTGCTTCCGACGAGCAGGATAATTCTTTTTTTTAATAAATGAGCAAAAAATTATTAGAATTTAACTTTTTTGGTATTTTTAAAATTTTTTTACCAGAAAAATCAATATCTGCTTTGCTTATCAATCTGCATAGTTGTTGATCGTTACTGCAGGAAAATGGAAATTTTCCAGAGAGTAGAAGATACATTATTATTCCCATGGACCAAACGTCGCATTGTTGACTATAAGACTTTGTTGCTATCATTTCTGGTGCTTGATGGTGTAAATTAATTTTTTATATTTTTAAAGACATTTCTTTTAAACAATTCTTTATTTCTCATTTTTACCCATATATGCGAGAGTGCCGCAAAAATCGTGCAACATGTTTTCATGTCCGAAACCCGATCGCATTGTGCTCAAACCGAAATCCGTTACTTTTATGAATAAATCATCCGTCGAATCGTGCGGATTGTAAGTCGTCAATATATTTTCTAATTTCAAATCTCGATGTACAATATCTGCATTAAAATTTGAAAAAAAAATTCGGCGTTGTGAGATTTTGAGAGAATATTGAAAATTAAAATTTTATATAATTTTTAATTTTTCTACGGTTTTTCTAAAGTATTTTTTTCCTAATGTATTAAACTTTCTCGATCAAATTTACTGTGAATTGTGATTGAATATCGAAAAATCGACCGATGACGTCCACTCGACCGTTTGGAAAAAAATTCCGAAGTTTTAAATTTTTTTCAATTTTCAATTTCATTAAAAAATGTTCACCAATTCATGAATAATTTAAGTAGATTCAATTTTTCCGGTACTTGCTTTGCATATCGAATATACAATTATTTAATTTAAAAAAAAAAATCGAAAAAAAAAATTAATGAATCATGACAAAAATCTTTAAACACTGTACAAAAAATTAATTAATTATGGAATTGAAAACAAAAAATAAATTTTTTTAAATCTTATACAATTTTCATGCTTCGAAGTACTTCAAAATTCACAGTTAACCGGTCGATGAGTCATCAGCGCATCTATTGTCAACCTGCATACAACAAAAGGATCTCAATACTGACCGTTTTTATGGAGGTAGGCAACGGCCGAGGATAAACTCTGAATTACATTAATTGCCTTGGACTCTTCAAATTGTTTCTTTTTTTTGAAAATCTTAGCCAGCGATTCTATACAAAGCTCAAACACTAAGTAAATCGTCTGTAAATAAAAGGAGGTAAACAATAGACGGAAAAAGTTTTGTGCAGAGAGAAAACTATTCGTTCGAATTTAAGGTTTTTCCCCATTAATAGCAGAAAATGAGCTTACTCTAGGCGATTCATATACGCAGTCGAGAAATATAATGTTCGGATGATTTACGAGCTTGAGAATGTAAATTTCCCTCTCTACCGAGAGAACTCTCGATGCGCCGGCCTGAGAGGTTATCAAATTTTACGATCGATCGAAAAAGAATTTTGCGAATAATAAAAAAATTTTATTTTTCATCCTGCCAAATCTTACCTGACGTTTATTGATAATTTTAATTGCCCACAAAGTTTTGGTATCTTTGTGCTTAGCTTTTACGACCGTGCCGAAATTTCCCTTTCCGATCACATCGCCGATCGTGTATGTTTCACGAAGCTCGTTCAAATGAGAGATTCTCCTATGAAGCAATTTACGCGCTCGCAATCTTGTACTTGCGACAGGAATTTCCCGAAACATTGATTTTTCTCATTTCTGTATCAAAATTGAGCATTTTTTTACGATCTTTTCGCGTTGTTTTCTGACAGTTGTATACTGTCACGAATTATCAATGCATGTGTTATACGTAGGTGATAAAAGGAATAAAGAGATGTGATGAGGTGCAAAATAAATTTTTAATTGTTTGAAAAAAACGTAAAAACAAAAATAGGATTTACTCAAATATTTTACAAATGTTAAAATCAATTTTATCAAAATAATTTTTTTGAATATAAAGACGAATTTTTTCTATAAAAGAAAAATCTTCAGGTACATCAGGTACCTGCAAACCGACAGTAAAAAATTAGAAGAATTAACAAGTCGCGCCATTTATCAAGAATTTCAAAACGATTTATTGCGAAACTGTTTTACCGACAGCTAGAAATCACAACTTTCTGCCATATCCATCGGATTGCCATTCGAAAATTTTTGCTCAACAGCTCTAACGCATAAAATATATGTGACTAGACTGTTGAGGTGTACATCTGTTGTCTGCTGTTGTCAGTGTGCGGGAATAGAAAAGTCGCGGATTCAACATTCCCTCGTAATTTTTAAAAGTATAACAGAAATATCGCCGGGATTCTGACTGTACAAGAGATTTATACAATTAGCTCGTTATCTATGAAGAATGGATTCACCACCAAATCTCGAGACCGTCCATCAAGCTGTTTACTCGTTGTACAATAATCCAGCTCCTGCCGAAACGGAAAAAGCGTCCCAATGGCTCGGGGAACTTCAAAAATCCGTATGTCTCAGCGGCTTATGCTTCAATGTTTATTTTAGTTACAACCACTCCTTATTATGCAGCTTCAGTTATTTCACTTGAAAATATGATCCTTCGATCACAATTTGTCATACTTTCAGTCATCCGTTATTCCAAATATGTGCTGCTGAAAATATAGCAATAAACATAACCTCAAAAATTCGTGTATCGAGTTTCTAGCTCAAAGAATTCTCAACTGCACGATATATTATATTTTTTTCACTATTCGAATCTTTGTTGAATTTTTATACTTTAAGTATCCAACGTTTTATGTAAAATGGATAGAAAAATTTTATAATTTCAATTGGACAGGTGTTCGCATGGAAAATCGCAGACGAGATGCTTCAGCAAAAGCGAGATTTGCAATCTTGTTACTTTGCTGCTCAAACGATGCGCACGAAGATTCAAATGTCTTTTGATGAATTGCCTATCGAAGCTCATACATCGTTGCGTGATTCTCTGTTGGATCACATATCTCAAATTAATGAACACACACATAGCGTGATAGTCACACAGGTAAACATTTATTTGTTTAATATGTCAATAAGAATTTCAGTATTTTTTTGTATTAAAATTCATGATTTAATAATTTTGCAGTTATGTCTGGCAATAGCGGACTTTATGCTACAAATGTCTTCCTGGCAGAAACCAGTGATCGATCTGATGAACAGGTTTGGCAGTGCACCTTCAAGCTTATGGCCTCTACTGGAAATAATGATAGTACTTCCAGAAGAAATTAATTCTAGATCGCTGAGGTATATTTTTTTATTCATTTTGAAGAGGTAGTAAATTGAATGCGTTAGAAATCGATGGTATAAAAATGTTAATATATATTCAGAAGACCGAAGATGCTTCTATCCAAATTTTAAACCAATTTACTTTCTGAAATTAAAAATTCATTTCGAAGATTAATTACTGTATGAAGGCATGCTAAAAATTTTATTAAAATTTTCTTAGGCTAGGTTCTAATCGAAGACAACAAGTTTTGGTGGAATTGTCCACTATATCGGATACAGTGATAGAATTTTTGGTTGGTATAGAGTTTCATAAATTATGATTTCCATGTTTCGTTTAATTGCTGATGTTAATAATTCTTTGCATTTTTTGTAGAAAATGTGCCTGAAGAATGGAGGAGAAAATCCTGAGATACACGCTAGGATTTTACGCTGTTTTACGAGCTGGATCACGGTGCATGCAATTCCATTAAACGCCGTGCCTAACAACGAGATCGTAGCTTATGTTTTTCAGGTACTCTCCTTTACATTTATATTCAATTATAATTTGCAACTCTACATTTTTAAAAGTTTATTTGAAGAAATTAAATGAGGAATTACTTAGAGAAAAATATAGAGAAACCAAATTCAAACACAGAGTTGACTGTACAAATGTGAAGTGAAGTTCAGGGTGAACTTTGGTTTTCTTAATCATGAAAATTAATGATTACAGGTACTGAGCAATCACACAATAACAGCGCAAGTACACAGAGCAGCTACAGATTGCGTGTGTAGTATCTTGCAAGTATTAGAAAGGGACAGCAATTCCAATCTTACGCAAAATCACAATGAGACAAATACTCAAATGGAACAGCTTCAATTGTGTCTTTTTACAAGTGTGATGGCTCTCGAGCAACCGTATCATATGACAGTTGCTCTCGAAGATCTCGACAAGTTTGTAATTTACTTATGCTCAGATAATTTTAAGAATAATTCATTGCAATTCGATGTTAATTGGACATTTTTTTCTATCTCTAGATCACTTTCCTACTGTCGGATATTTACCGAATTAGCGGAAACTTTCCTGAACACGATGGTGAATGGCTCTGTTGGTGGAAAACAACATTACGCCATCAAATCTCTCGATCTCGTCCTCACGTGCGTTGGTCATCATTTGTACGAAGTTGCACAAGTCACGTTCAATCTCTGGTTCAGATTGTCTGAGGTCATTTATGCCAAAAATTGCAAGGATTTGCAGACGATTTTCGAACCTTACATCGAAAGGCTCATAGGATCGCTCTGCAAACATTGTCAAATGG
Source organism: Cremastinae sp. B BG-2022a (assembly GCA_030522605.1). Classification (NCBI taxonomy): domain Eukaryota; kingdom Metazoa; phylum Arthropoda; class Insecta; order Hymenoptera; family Ichneumonidae; species Cremastinae sp. B BG-2022a. The sequence goes on along the minus strand of JAPYYX010000619.1, from coordinate 7,246 downwards.
AACCAGATCACGTAAGATTTCTCTTTCTCAGTGTAAAAATTCCCAAACAATTGTACGAAATCGCTTAATTATTTTTTTTTATGATTCAGCTTGGACTCGTCGAGGAGGTTGGCGGAGGAGAAGAATTCGTTGATTTTCGTGATCGCGTTTCGGAGCTCATACACGAGGTCGTTTTCGTCGTAGGTAGCAAAAACTGTTTCCGACAAATGTTCAACACCTTGACCGGTGAGCCAGGACCTCAGGGACAACCAGCTCAAATACCAACCTGGGAATCGTCCGAAGCTGCTCTTTTCGTCATGCAATCAGTCGCCAAAAATATTATGCCGTGAGATTTATTTTCTGAAACACTTTTTTTACTGCGTTGCAAGCACATGTATTTTATTCCATGAAGAGCTCGATGAGAGCAATGACCATAATAGTACTAAGCTCGTTTGATTAAAATTTCAGGAACGATAACGAAATTGTACCGAAAGTTGTCGAAGCGATATTAAATATGCCAGAAAATACACACATTGCTGTCCGACACACAAGTATTTTACTACTCGGAGAACTTTCTGACTGGATCGAAAATCACCCACAGTCTTTGGGTAAGTAATTTTAATTAACATATTATAATTTCCTGTAATCCAAAAAGAAAAATAATAACTTTCGGAAATTTTCTACACAGACTTTCAATTGATTAGCGAATACTCGATCAACCACCTTAAAATTTCCTGTAAGCTCAGCATTCGGTTCACACTGATCTTTATCTATTTTTTGTTCCAGAGCCAGTGTTGAACTTTCTACTAACCAGTTTAAGCCAGAAAGGGTTGGCGAATGCAGCGTCGGGTGCTCTCCAAAATATTTGCAGCGTTTCCCTCTGCATGGGCCCACATATTCAAGGACTTCTTCAAATAGCGAGATCTTTTGACAGTTTTCCAATAAACAATGAAGCTGCGATAAGATTGCTTAAAGGTAAAAAAGGGCATTCAAAATTGATTTTTAAAAGTATTATGATAAGAATAATTTTAATTTAATACCATTTTCAGGAATCGCTGCGATTTTGTCAAGATTGCCAGCGGACGAACGTGCGAAGCCCATGTCAGAGCTTTGCTGGTTCCAGGCAACGCGCCTGACTGCTTTGTTGGAACATGGTAGTCGCTATTTCGAGAGAGGAACACAATCTGATCCCATTGTATGGTTAGATAGACTCGCTGTGATTTTTAGGCATTCGCAATTTCACGCTCGGACTCCAAGCGAGCAACATCCATATCAAGTTTTATGCAGCGAGGTAATTTATCAACCGAAAAAATCAATTTTCTACACGATTAATAAATATTAAACATATATATATATCTTTTTAGCTATGGCATCATGTTTTATCGAAAACGTTAGACGTCTATCAAGAAGATCCCCGAATTATGGAAAGGACCTGCAGATGTTTGAGGTTTATGTTTCGATGTGCGACTGTTAATGCCATGCACATCATAGAACCACTCATAGAAAAGGTAAATTCGAGAATACATTTTTATTCGTCTGAAAATCTAAACTGAACTAAAAAAATATGTTTCATCATTTTCAGATGGTCCAATTATACGCAACAAATTATCACAGTTGTTTCCTTTATCTCGGATCAGTTCTGGTGGACGAAAACGGGACCGAAGTTGAGTGCCAAGCTGGCTTGATAAAAATGCTCGAAGCCTTCATTCCACCGGCATTTTCAATTCTGCAGCAAGAGAATGGATTGAGGAACCATCCGGATACCGTCGATGATCTGTTCCGCCTCTGCGCGAGGTTTCTCCAAAAAGCCCCGATAGTTTGTCTGAATTCACCTGCATTCAGCAGTATCGTCGATTGTGCACTAATGGCCTCGAGTCTAGATCACCGAGACGCCAACTCTTCAGTCATGAAATTCTTCTTCGATTTAATTTATTGCGGATTATCGCACAACGTTAGTATTCAATTGCTCAAGGCTTTCTCGATATTTTTATAATTTTTGAAAATCGTTTCATGCGAGTCTTCGTATAATAATTCTTTTTGCAGAGTCGACCGGACTTCAAGACGAGACAACAGTTGGTACAGCCAATAATCAAAGAGAAGGGACAAATCTTGGTGACAAGATTACTGCATGCATCCGTGTTTTCGTTATCCTCTTTCATGTTCGGCGAAGTAGCTGACGTCATTGTGGGTTTGGCGTCGTTAGACAGATCGGTGGGTGTTCACATTTATTAAGAAAAATCAACAATTTTCCTTGATAATACTGATAATACAATACTTACTTCAGTTGCTTTCTACGTGGCTGGAGGAAGCGATAAAATCGATGCCGACACAAAACGCGGGTGGATCGCCGACCGCTACGCCGGAACAGTTGCTCGAATTTCATAACACCGTTACGAGGTATTGTTCATACCTGGCTTTTTTTTTCTTAATCTGTGTATCGAAAATCGAGACTTACTCAATCTTTTCTCGAATTTCAGGGCTGTCTCGCCAAAGGTCGTGACGCACGCCTTACGCAATTTTGCAAGATTATACCGTTGACAACGTTAACCCGCGGTGATAAGAAAAAAAGGAACTTTCAAGAGACGAACAAAATGTTATCAGACACGAAGAGAAAACTCCATTGACGACAGACGGTGAAACGAGAAAAAACGCGCAGTCATCTGTGCACGATTTTGCGAAATAAACCGTTTAACGCATTATCTATCGATATTGCGAAAAATTCGAGGCAAACGTATGTAATACGTAATAGACGCACGAGCCTCGTATTACAATTGAGTCCACAATTAGCGCGTCACCAAAACTGCTTTTCCAACGCTAGAACTTTTCATGCTCTCTCTCTGCCCATTTTTTCCGGTCGTCCGATCTTTTTTTTCGCAAGTGCAATAAGGAAAAACTTTTATCAAACCCGAATGGGTCGTGGACCGCTTTTTCGAATTCGTTTCGATATTTTTTATTCCGATGGACGGTTCGTGAGATCTTTTATAATAATTGACGCGTTTACGATTTGTATTTAATTACGAAGATCGTACCTAACTGCATTTAGGTAAACATTCAAGCACGAGAAACGGACAAAAAGTGGTTTGACGATGTAACATTCATCAAATTGATATCTCAATTTAGCACTTTGAGTAACCCCAAATAACGAGCAGCACCGCCTGCATGAATGAATTCTATTCCAATATATTTTTTTAAATCCATTTATAAAAAATAAAGCTTTTCATAATTAATTTTTTTTTCTATATGTAAGCTTGTTTAACGTACCCCGTGAAAATGAAAATCCTTCGATGGTTGAGCGTTGCGCAAAATTAGTGGAAAGACGTCGCATGTGTGGAGTTGATGGAAAGAAATGAATCGTGCGTGCCAGAACAAAGGAGAAATAAATCTACGACGAAACAACACGGAGAGGAGAAAACAATAAAAAAGAAAACGATCACGATTTAAACATATAACTGAGAGAGACTGTGTTGATGTATTATATAAATATAGAGACGATTGTGTACATGTGTGTTGAAAAAAAGGTGAAAGAAAGTGAAAGAATGAAAGCGTGTCTGTCTTCGATTAAAGCGAGAGAAGATCCTCGAAGAAATAAAACAATGATGACTTCATATTTTTTTTCTCTGTCCTGAAAATTCAATGTAAATTTCATTTCGATGACGTTCTTTCGATATTCTAGAAAAACAAAAAAAACGAGCAAGAAACGAATCACAAAGTGTGACCGTAAGATGGACAGGTCTGAAGTTTGTTGAATACAAAAAGTGATGAATAAAGATGGTTGTACGATTTCTATTCTTAAAAATTATTTGTTATTTTTTTCGATGTGAACATTTTCGGCGGATATTGGGACGGCGTGGGCAAAGCCCGGACTTTGACGCGAGAGGAAATCGCTCGGAGTCTTGAGACCTGAGTCACACGGGAATGACTAAGCTCGTGAATCGCAGGCGTCCTCGTATGCCAAAGACAGACTCGGCCCTCGTCGTTGCAATCCTACCTCTTCGTTTCTTCTAACAAAGGAATGTTATTTTTCTGGAATTGAATATAGGTTAAATGCACGGACGATGAAGACGAGACGTTTTTAAATCTACAATAAATTCAAAATATTTAATTTTATACACAACTTTTTTCTGATTTTTTTGAAATTTAATTAATCCGAGGATAACGGAAAAACGGATGACGTTTCTATATATTTATAGGATGGAGCAGGAAAAGGATTTGCCGGGATAAGTCCCGTCGAGGTCGTTGCTTTGAAGATACGAAGCTCTTTCTCTCATCGACGTTGCCCCTGGTCCTAGCGGCAGAGCTAGTAGCAACGGGCTCGTTGCCGAGCAACGAGACAGCCAGACCTTCCTCTCTCTTTCCCTCTCACGCATTTGCTCACCGCACGTATCAGTCTGCCAATTCTCGCAGGCGAAAGTTCACAGAAAGTCTCCGAGACGGATCCTCATCCCTTCGATCTCTCATGAAATTTATCTTATAAGTAATATATAATAAAAATAAATACAATATCTGATCTAATTCGAGTGACATTCCACAGGTATCAGAAAATCATCTCCCGGAGACAAAAAAATCGTATGACGAGACAAAAAATCAGAATTAGAAAATAGTGAGTCAAAACATGCGTGTGACGATTCTAGCGCCCTCTGCATCGGAGCGATAGCCGGCAAGGGAGCCGGCGAAGGGTGAGAAAAAAAAAGATGTTGCGTGACGCGGCAAGAATCGAAGGTGAAGGCGAATACATGCTACGTACTGCGTCGATAGAGCGTCGTCGGGTGCTGCGGTTACACGATAGGTGCAGCAGTACAGAATAGAGAGCCGCCGAAGGCGCTTCTGTTATTAGGGGTCCCTGTACTGCGGTGCTATTGGTCTGTCTATCTCTCATTTTCTCTCTCCCTCTCTCTCTCTGCAAGACGAGACAGGGGCGCGGCGAAGGGGGCATTAGACAGAGAGGTACGCCACAAGACGAGACGAGCTGCCGAGGTCAGTTTTCACCCACGCCCCGAAACGACGCTTGGCTACATTACGAACCCGACCGCAAACCCGGCGAGCCGGACGTCGTCATCACGTCGAGGTTGTCACATACCGCATTGCAATTTCCCGGCGCCACTGCATGCCGTGCATAACCTCCTTTCCAATATTTCTCATGCTTTTCTCGCAATTTCATACGCATTAATATTTATATTACGCTTAAGAACATTTATTTAACGTTATTCGTTAAAATATTTCGCTTTCTCGGTTTGGAGTAAACGAATAAAACATTGGAGTAAAATCTTGCGATTCATTTCTCATGTGCGTCTTGAGTTCGGAGATTTATGACGGAATCGAAGATTTATGACGAAACTTGACGCTGGGATAGACGGAAAACGCTTCCGAATCTGCCCCAAAAAATCGAATAACTGACAATGACCCTAAAAGTGTAAGAATCGTTTTTGAGTAGTTACAAGTCTCGATGTTCATTTTGTAGTAACGGTCCAATATTCGAGACGATTTGATGATGAGAACGAACTCGGAAGAGTAAAGAACCGCAATTCTACAGTAGAACGAAGTGAAGACCAAAATTTCCTTTTTTTTATTCGTCCGATGGGGTGATTAGCATGAGATTGCCCTAGTGAAATTCGACACGCTTTGTAACACGAGTACTGCGCTTCCTTGCTCTTCCGAATTCGTTGCAGATGCTCAGGTTAGAATTCAGAAACGATTTTTAAGACTCGATAAAATCATCAATGATCAATCGAGTGTAAAAACGTAAAAATTGTCTCCGAGTACGGACGTCAATGTTCATTATCAGTACGTGATAATGAGGTAACGGAAAGGAAGACAAATAATCCAATAAGCTACTGCACCGCAGTGCGTTATATGCCGCATGGCTGCGGCACATTGCGCGTTCACCAACACACCGAACGAGCTTGCGCATTCTCCGATACAAGCGCGCCATCGGTCAGTTTTTTGTTATTTTCCTTTCAGCCTTTTTTTACAATATATGTCTCTTCTATGTGAATTTTCTTGCCAGAGCTCGCTCGGGCCGGCTCGTGCCGGTGACGGCGTCCCACGAGTCGAGCCCATTGCCCTCGCAATACGCGAGAGTATGACCGTCTGCCACTTGATTCGATAGTTGCTCGTTTATTCTCTCACTCGAGACACTCCGGACGGCTGCAGCGCCAGCGCTCGACCGACACACGCGAATCATCGAATTTCGTATCGAAGAGAAAAATATTTCATGAACGGTCGCGACCTTTGTAAATTCCGAGGGTAAGCAAATAAACGAGTTGCGTAAAAGTGAAAAAAAAAGACAGAAGCAAAAATAAACGTTTGGGTAAAATTCACGTTTAATTTCAATGTTTGGATACTTTTGTACACATTTATTATCATTAAGTACACTCGATATTTCGTATTCGAAGAATTATTCTTCATATTAACGTATTCCTTGCTCCGACGTCGCAAAAAACTTGATAGCTCATTATGTATTTCAAATGTTTTTTGTTTTGTTAGTGTTGGCTCGAGTGTATCTTCGCCACATGTGTTTTCTCTTGTCTCGCGTGTCAGGACCCCCCACCGAGTTTTTTTCTCTCTCTCTCTATCTCACTCTATGGCTACGACACATCGGTGGCTTGAATTTAAACTCATCATTTGCGTGTACGTAATTTTAATAATGAAGACAGCTGGCATTCGATATCTCGAGACAACAACGCGGGACTCGCGTGTTTTGCGATTGTCCAAATTGCCAGACGCTCGAGGTTAACAAAATGGTGGTTCGCATAAAAATTTATGTTTCGAGTATACTCGGAGACGAGAGAAAAATCCGAACAATGACTCAAAAAGGTCATTGCGAGATACGCGTTCAAGGCCGTTTGACGTTCATTTTTCGCAGCAACGATCAAGACAGCAGTCTCGTCTAGCCCCCTCTTAAAAACATGTGTGTAATAAATCGGGTGGGGTAACAAGGGTCGAATCTACATTTTTTCCATCGCTTGGCGCCGACACGCTCCCTCTCCCGTATCTCCGAGAAATAATGAGGGTCATATTAATAGAATTTAATTTCTTTTCTCCTTATCTCAACCGCACGTAGGGGAACTCAATGAAAAATAAGATCGTGCGAAAAAAAGAACTGTCATCGGAGGGAGAAAAATAGTCTCGCTTTCGCCTGAGATCGCGAGGTTAACCCATTTGAGGTTAACGATTAACCCCTGACAAGCACACATCTAAACCGTATACCTCTTCTGGCATTGAGGGTGAAAAGTACCCACCACAATTCATTCTCAAATATCTCGGTCCC